>JAHZMT010002956.1:0-26344 GCA_027743785.1 Sinhomidia bicolor
ATTATTTAAGTAAACAGCGATTCGTTATTCTCTTTGATGAAGCATTCTCCAAGCCTATTTTGCGACAAAAATACATTTTCCCAAATTCCTAGTACATTTTGTGACTTTGAAACTGCTCGCGATGAGCAAAGCTCTTCTTCTCTTCCTTCAAAACTAAACTGATGTGATGGTATAAATCCGACTAGATGCAAAATGTCGTTGTAAATTATAATTCTACGGTATTATTTAAAAACGTCATGGGACAATTTCAAGTGGCAAACAAACGGAAGCGTATATAATACGTAACTAATGTTTGCATACCTAAATTATATAAAGTTCTGTTTAGAAATGATGTAGGTATATTTGAGGAAGAAGAAATAACTCTATCACAGTAACAGCGCAGCACTACTTTTGCTGCTGCTGCTGCTACTAGTAAGTAGTAAACAGAGTAGTAAGCTGAAAGAGAAGTTTTTCAATCTACTCACTACGACCATGATCATCATTACGCAGAAGAATGTCGCTTGAACAACAAGAGTCCCAACATCTCCACTCTCTCGCAATCAGCATCATCGTCATCATGAACATCCACTTTTATTATAAAAAAAGTGAACTCAACTTGGAAATAAAATATAAAGCTGTACAAAGAAATATTGAATTTTTTTCATAGGAAAAGAATAAGTCTGCAATTTATTTACTTCATATATTATCCTTCCAATTTAAAGGCTCTTGACTTACATACCTTCCCTACTACTTCTTCTACACACTACCACTCCCTCCTCCTCCTCCACTGCATGCGTTACAAATTATTCGTGAAATGAAGTGAATGCACGGTTTCGTCCTACTAGTAGTACCAGAACTAGAACCACGACGACGACTGCTGCTGCTGAGACGGACGAGGACTTGGTAGTAAATCTACAAGAAGAACAGTTTCTTATTGAGCTGCGTACGTACATTTCTGTGTTGCTGCTGCTAAAGCCTCTCTTACTATTTTACTAGAGCAGCAATTCACCAAACACACTTTTTTCATGTTCATTTATAATTTTTGGAATGCTTACATGACAGTCTATTTTATACGAGGTATTTTAATGCATGGACTATTTTTTACTATCTATTATTGGAGGAATATTTTCTTGGTTGACTTAAGAATTTCCTATGCTCTTCTCAGCTACAAAAGTGTGGTGAACGTACAGAGAGAGAGAGAGAGAGAGAGAGAGAGAAACGACAAAGTCGCATGTTACTTTATATTTTAGGCAACCACTCATGCTTGTAATTCTATTAAGATGGCAGAGGAAGATAGTCTTCAAGATATTTTTTGTCATAAACATATCATCCGCTTCTGGTTAAGTAATGAGGATGATGTCTAAAAGTAGCTACACACATTAGATACACAAACTCACACACGCGTCGCCGACGATAGAGATGTTCATTTTTTTTCTTACCCTACAAATAACCCATGTGCTTTTCAAAAATGTCCATATAATATAAATATATAAGTTCAGCATACTGCTCAGAGTAATGCAAGTTTATACAACACAAAGATTTGTTGCAAAACCAGCAAACAAACTTTGCTCCTTTAGAATAACAAATAATAATAATAATGTAATATCGAATAAATGTACAAAGCTGCTAAAAATAATGAAAGGATCGCTGATCAATTTGAGAAAAAAAAGAAAGGAAAAAATGAATGTTCTAAAGCAGAAGCTACTCTACTTGAAGACGTAAAGAGAGAGAGACAGCCTCTTTTGAGAGGGTATTACTCTTTTTTTACTTGGCATCAAAGAGATTTTCTCAGCAATATATTATTGATTTATGACGAAGACTGATTGTGTCTCAATTAGCTTTCATCTTTACAAGAGAGTTTTCTGTGTGTGTAGCGCATTGTCCTTATATTATTAGGTAAGTTGACTACTTAGCCTACTTGCAAGAAGAAAACGCACGAAGAAGGCAGAAATACTTTCATAAATGATGATGATAGTGGTAGTCGAGTAGTACATACATGCTGCTGCTACACACTCATTTTCATATCATACGTGAATAAAATAGATTTTCGACGAATATTAGATTGATACTGGTAGTTTGTAGCAGCAGTGCTCAGCAGTAGCAATTACTATTACGGAACTTTGAAAAGATGGATGATAGAAGATTAGAGAGAGTTAATTCGAGTTTTTGGATGTGAATGTCCGTGAAATTTTCCCATCTCGTATATTTTTTTCTACAATATTCTCTGGTGGTGGTGCTCTGGTCCTCATTCGCAAAATATGTAAGAAGGAGCCTGATCATTTAACGTGTATAGCACGTCATTTATTTGGAAGATTTACATTGGATACGAAATGGAGGGAGTGAGTGAATGAATGTTTGGTTGAGCCACAAACAGAGAAAAAAGAGTTTTTTCTTGGGTGTTGGTGGTAGTGGCTGGCTGTTGTTGTGGTATAGAGCTTGAAGATTTTCTACAATTATTTATTGGTCAATCGTGATATTGGAAAGTGCTATTTTCAGAGATTGCTTGAGCACACAACAGACAAAACAAAATCACATAACCATCAAGGATAATACATTGTAAAGAAAAGGGAATAAGGCACACAACAATAAAATACGACATGATGCGTTGTATATTATGTTGTGTGGAAGAGAGAATAACAACTTAAACTAAACATATAAATATCCTCCTTCTTCCGTACAGACATAGATGAGTTTTTCGGTTGCGTTTTTTGTTGGTTTCGGATATATTACGGGGAAAAAACAAGAAAAAAAAACAACACAATAAAGAAAAAGACATCCCCTTGATGCGGTGTTTTACTTGATGTCTTTCACTAGATGTGAATTGAACACGATAAAGGGAGTTTGAATGTGTTGGTTTGTATGTTTTTTTGAGGATATGATGATGAAATTTTTTTTTCTCTCAACTCAATTCTCTCTGTTGATGCTTGCGCCATGTTCTTTTGACAAAAAAAGCAATGCCTCCGTGTGAGTGAGTTGGTGGTATGTTTTTCATTTCTTAAAAAAACTATAGTTTTTTAGAAGAACTGAAAGGCCATTTTCTCTTTGCGAATTACATCTCAACGAAGGATCCCCTAAGGGGCTTTACGACAACCATGTCTCTTTCACCGTCTACACACAACTGCTACTATGTTGCAACTTTCCTTCTTCTTTTTTTAAAAAAAATAATAATATGTATATATACCACACAAACTGTGTGAAGACACAAGAGTGCTGTAATGATTTCTGTATAAAAAAGATGTTAGGTACAGTTAGTTCTCTCTTTGATAGATGACAATTCTTTCCAAAATAAATCAGGGTTGAAGAATGATACGCGAGGTAAAAAGCCCAGAGTGAAAGAAAAACAATTCTTAGAAATGTACACTGTGCCTTTTCATTTACAAAGCAAGTTTTTTTTTCTGGAAATAATGATAGAATGCTTTTCTTCCTTTCCGTTTTTATACCTGGTTTGGTGAAAAGGAAGGTTGATATAATAAAAAGGAAAATCAATTTTAGTCTTGAAAGCTTTGGGCCAAAAATACACATCTGTGTGAGTTCCGGGAAGTTTAATATAGCGGGATTTTTTTTGTGTTTGTGTAGAGTATTATTCTCGTCACTGTGTGATTATTATTACGATAGACTTTCTATTCAAGGTCGGAAACGGAAAGTCTCTATTGACTCAAAAAAAATTCGTGCCTTGTGAGACCTCTTTTTAAATTATGAATGACATACTTCTTCACACTTACTTTTCCCTCTACTGTATACTTTAAAGCAAAGTAGAGAAGTAAAAAATATTGCTATCGAATAAAATACGCTTTTAAATTAGCTAAAATCCTTTAACGAAAATTGTATTGTTTTACAAAGTCAATGAAATAAAACAATAAACGTTTTGTTCATGGAAAGATAATCATGTCAATTTGTACCTTTTTTGTAACGATTTTGCATGCAAATCAAACTGTGTGAGCATGTACCAGATTTATTTATTTATCCATTAGATTTATCTCACAATTTAATAGGGATTCTTGGATTGGGACGACAAAACAATGCTTTCAGAGATAAATCCATTTTAAGGAAATTGAATTTTTGCAGCAGAGATCGTGACACAAGATATTTCGTATCAGTTTCTTTCCTGAATGCCATTTCATTTATAAATATTACTTTTGTTCTTGCGGGAATCAAATATGTATCATATTATCTCTTTTCAACGAAACAATGAACAAAACCGCATAATCTCTTGAGAATACACGCCCAACCCATGCTTTTGATTCAGAATCTGATAAACAATTTTACGAGACCGTAATCATATTGTTATTGTTCCTACACAAGTCAACCAGGAAATGCAGTATAATAGCGCTGCTGTGCTGTAGAGCAAATGCCACTTTTAAGGTCACCATCATTGTAGCTACCATGTAATGCAACAATATTACAATATTACATTTTTTGAGATGACACAAACTATTGCTGCACAATAAAACACACTGGTTGCTGCCATTATTGCATGCAATGATTGCACTTCCCATGTTGGCAAAGAATACGCATGCATTGCTTTATAGTGTCGCCTTTGAGTAATTTTGAAATAATTTACTAAATGGAGTGGAGTAATTTTCAATTAACAGTTACATGAAATGTTCAGCTACTTCTACAACTACTACTACTAGCACCCAACACATAATAATAAATGATGATGGTGCTGTCGGTTATTGCCGTGCAGCAGCTGAAGAAAATATTCATGTTAATGAAAGTAGCTTGTTGCTCAATACAAGAAAATGAAGATGCTCTTTTGTACGCAGTTCAACAACCAATGTATGTATATATATTATTTTTATTGCTACTTGCTGCGCTGCAGAAGCTGTAAAGCACAGTAACAATTGCATGAGATTGTGAGATTTATTTAAAAAACAGGTTTGCTGTTGCTGCCACTACTACAACTACTACTGTTGATGGAACAAATAAGTGGTTGCATATGCAGTTAAAACCTCCCAGTTATTATTATAGCTTGCGCATCTTCACAATTGTCATCAGAAAATCTATATCATCATCGTGCTATTATTCATCGTATCATTTTACTTTTGTTATATGAGCTGTTTTACCAACACACGATACGGTTCATAACCTTTTTATCTGAATACGGGAATAAACGGATGCTGCTTGATTACAAGTTCAATTTTTATGAGTGAAATATGCGCAGTCTTGTGTTATAAACGATAAAAAAATAATGCATTTATTGCTGTAATCTTTTATTTTCAACTTGAGCTTTATTTCAATAACATGCATATTTACTTATATATTAGCAATAATTATATTCATTAAAAGTGTAGGCACACCATTAGCCTAAAAACGTAAATTTTTTACATCAAAATATTTGAAATAGAAAGCGTGTCATTATGTCGTCTAATTTAATTTAATTTTAGAAACAACAATTTTTTTTCTTGTGTTTTTGAGAAGCAACTTGGATTAAAATGAGAAAAATAGCATATAATTTTCCACAACGGATTTATGGTCAATCTGTACATGTTTGTCTTATTTATGATGTTTGATAAAGTGGCATGATGCGGCATCTCTAAAAAAATCGTGTGCTCATTTAAGTGAAAGTACCCCAGGAGGACTTGTGGCGGTTGGCAGAATTAAAATGATCAGTAGTGCACGCTTCAAGTAGCAATAAGGAGCTGCAGTGTGGATTGTGGATACACATAAACAAGCTCAACAACCACCACTACTACTACTATTTGTGCTACCACCATCATACCATCACCACCGTCGACGGGAATCCGATGAAAAAACATGTATTTGAGTTTCTAATAATAATGATAGTGTGTCCCGTGTAAATTACTGATAGCGTAAATAAACGCACGTGACGAATTTGTAGCTGTCCGACTTTATTGGTCATTGATTAGAAATGATTTATTGATCGCTGTTGCCAAAATGAAAGCGAATGAGTATTTTGTAATTGTTTCTATACCTAGCCACTTACAATAGAGCACAATACTAATAGCATAGCTGCTGCATCCGTCCAAATTGCTATTATCGGATTTCATTCTTAAAGGAAGGCGGATGCATCAAACGAGTAAGGTGTAATGAAGCCAATTAACATGTTTTTTTTATAAAAAAAATACTTTAACAAACGGTATGACACACAGTTTTTCTTGTTTACATGATCAATTGAAAAATGACTTTTCTAAATCAAAAGTAAAGTGAGTGTACTTGGTTAACAGCTAAAACTCAATAGTGTAGTAGCAATGTGGTAACTTATTGCAATTTAAAAATCGTGCAAGTCACAGCTTTCTCTTAAACGTTGAGGCTGAGTCAAATCAGTTTTGCTGCATAATAACAAGCGTATAATAAATACTGCCAACAAAATGCATTCCTACTTCTACTACTACTCAAACTACACCATGTTTTTGCTCTTGGTTTCTCATGAGAGTGAAGTAGATATTGCCTTCATTTAGGTAGGCAGTATTCATTTTTATGAACAAACTTTGTTGAATTTCAAAAGCACCCATTTTTCATTCAAGAATTTACGAGGACGATGATCGTCGGTCCGTTTTATTGAGAGCTGGCTGGGTAGAACTTTTGCTTTGCTCGATTATACTGTACAACAACGGTAAAGACACAGACCGGTACAGTGTGTAACTTTACTATTACTACTACTACCACTACACCACTATACTACATACTATACTAATTAATTAAACTCAATTGAGAAATAACATGGCACACAATAAGATGTTATTTATGATGGTGACTGATTGTATGCGCACGAGTGGTAACAAAAGCACTTTTTTCTTGTTCAAATGTCCTCTCCTGTCCACTGCAAAGTTTTTTTTCGCTGTTGTTAATACGGAAAATAATACGCTTGCACAGAGTGGTATTTATTAGAAAAACTGACGACAGCAGAAAAAAACTGTTTCTCTTTTTTAATGTTTTTTTTCTTCTCTTCAGCCAGCAGCAGCAGCCTCAACAAGCTATACATCATCCTTTATTCATCTGTCTTCACTTCTCTGTTCACTTGATTGTAACAAGGCAGATGATTTTTTAAAGAAAAAAAAGGAAACGGATAATTTGTTATTGTTTTACTTACAACTGCATTCGTTTACCATCGATTTGACTTGTTTGGCAAAAGTGGTTATATAAAGAATACATATTATTAGCTTATTTATTATAAAATCACTGTTTTCATCTTTTAAAAAAGTCATCGTCACGTTACTAACAAATGTATGCAGTTTCAGGCTCAGCATCAAAATCAACCACCACATTACATCCCCTATCACCGTTCTCTGAGCACAGTAACAACGTAATCATCATCATAATTATTAGTTTTATGAGGCAATCATTTACTGTCATTCCGTTGACTTCAGACAATAATGGTTGATTGAGTGAAACCAAACACATACTCTTTCGTTCTAAATATCACGTCAGCTTTTCTTGCTAGGAAAGAGGAAACTCTTGAAAAAGGAAGTACATACAAGCGCACATATTGGCTGGCTGGCTGGCTGCATGCCGTTCACTCACCCAATTCTCGTATTACGCTTACGTACGTACATGGAACGTGCTCTTACGAGCTAGTAAATCCAGTCTCTAGTCCCCGTTCGTTTTTTTCAGAATTTTGTTTCGGCAATGCGTATCAAAATATGTATGTACGATGGAAAATCATGGTTATGTAATAATAATGGCAATTGCCTTCGTCATGTGTTGGCTTATTGGCCGTAGACAGTTGCTTCGAGCTAAAGCTGCTTTTTGTTATTTTTTTATAAGAGCAAGAGCATATATACATATATTCCCATGTGTAGCGTAACGTAACAGTATATCGATAATACCGAAAGAAATGGTTTTTGATGAGTTGTGGGATACAACAACAGCCAAGACGAAGCAACAGCAGCAGCCAAGTCAAGTTTGTCTGCTTGTTGCAGATGCTTTTACTGCTTCTTTTTCACACAAGTTCAGTCAAAATGCAATGATGATGATGATGATCAGGATAGGATCATCATCTAATCATCACGGTTGGCTAACTTGTGATTGAATGGGCTTCAGCAGAGTGCCTCACAATTTCCTGTTTAATAAGCTTGTTGTGTATGTCATTTTTTTCATGCTACAGCTGAATAGCTTTAACGTAACGTAAGCTTGTAGACCATACTCGTTTTTTCTATGATGATGCAAAGCGCAGCTCATACGCATGGGTGTGCGTCACGCTTCCAAGTACAAGAAAATGAGTTTGTTTGAAAATTGAGCTTACTTTTATTGGCAAAATTGATGATGATTAGTTGGTTTAAAAATATACGCATGGAATTCGAGTAATCAAATCATGACATTAGTAAGAAAGCTATATTATGATGATGATGAGTGAAGCAAGTACTTTGGTGATTTTGTCAAGCAAAAGTGACCAATATCATTGCGGTCAGAAATTATTTATATCTTTTATACCTATACGTCACTTTCAGCTTTCAGTAGTAGTTGTATGTCATGTCCCCAACTTTTATTTTCTGGAAGCATGATTTTATTTCAGACAGTTGTAATTGTCAGTTTGATCACGCCCAAAGTATCATGCATATATTGTTAATGTCAGAAACCTTATCAAAACGCAGACACTGATGTTGTCGATGACACATACTTACTTCCAAAAATAAATGTGGGATGGTTGATCATGAAAAATGACGAATGGGACAGCATATGTAACCACTCCAAAGTTGTAGAAACTGATGTCACCTTAATTACTGGCTCTGAAATGATGTCATAAAAATTTACAATATGAAACAGAAAAAAATTATTTCAATTTCATTGTTTAAGAATACTGCGCTATCAAATGAAAAATATACATGTTTGAGACTAAAATATTATTTTTTGTAAAACTTCGTTTAAAATGGTAAAAAACGAAAACTACTGTTTTGAGAGAATCAATAAGATAATCAATATATGAGAAAATGTAATAAATAGATTATTTGAGTTTCTTTTTTTGTTTTGTTCTACAGGAGAGTCCGTTTGTTTTCCCCGATAATGTAATGGAGTACGGGGAACCTCAGTTCTTTCCCGGTAACTGTGTAGGTGAGTAACAAAGAAAAAAATGTTTTATTTAGCAAGCTGATACTACTTTGCTTTCACTGTATAGTACATATTTTTTTTAGAAAACAATATAAACAGTCTTATTAGATTTTTTTCTGAACCGTGACAAAAGATTAATCGTTTTCTTTCCATTTCTGTCTTTTTTGTACAGGCTATCTGGAAACGATACTGGAGGAGGACGATGAGGAATACGAGGAAGAGGAGGGATGTTCAGGTCGCCATTGGTGGACAGCCGATAGCGATACTGATACGGACTCCGTCATCCGTGTCGACAACAACGGTCAGACACAGCAACAAAAACCCACCAGCTGCCAACAAACGTCAACAACGGCCGGTCACGCTCATGGCAGCAGCGGTAATAATAATTCAGGAGTGAGTATTCCAGGTGAGAAGGATGAAGTTAGGCCTCATTTCCGATCTTCTGCTAGCTCCAAACCGTTTGAGCTGGAAGATTTACATCTCTTTGATCAGCTCGACCATGCATTTGAGGAAACCCTTCGAGAACCCAAGAGACGGTCTGTACTCGCATTTGGCCATCAGTCACAGTCAGTTGGGCAGGCAGTTGAGTCCGACAATGCTTTCGAGGGAAAGAACCAAACGACAGCAGCAGCGTCATTGAATTCCAGTGGAAATGCCGGTGTCTCTGCTGCTGCTACTACTCTGAGTGGTGATGGAGCAGTGCTTTGCCAAAAAACAACTACTCCTTGTTCCACTACTGCAGCAGGAGCAAGCAATAACAATGACAGCAAGACAGGAACAGACCATCATCATGTTTTTATTGAGAGCGCAAATAATGAGAGCAAGGATGAAATGACAACAAAAGGGCTAAAAATGCTTACTCAGGAGAACGTGAAGGCTCATTCAGAGGAAAACTCTGCAAAGATTATATACGAAGTGGGCGAGGAAAAAGAGCAGAGTAATAAAAAGCTTGGGAATGCAGAGAGTAGAGAAACATTTGGTTCTTCCCTGTCACCCTCGTCCTCAGACTCGGAAGCTCCTGCTGAGGTTGCAGAAGAAGACTTTTTCTACTCGTCTCCGGGCTCTGAAGAGGAAGAATGCCGATCACAAGAGGAAACAGAGTCCGAGGAGAGCTGCTCATCATCCGATGATTCTGAAAAGAAAGGGGTTGTTCTGGCTGAGTTCTCACTGGGACCACATGCTGGAAATGGTGTGGGAAACGGTGGCGGATTCAACCCTTCCTCTGGTGGAATATTTGGAAGTGGCACCAGAAGCAGACGCTCGTTTGACTCCCCCTCCCGACTCAAGTCCTTCCGGAGTTTTGACAGTTTAAACTGTTTGGCTGGCACTGAGCTTCTCTTCTCCAAACCTGACACATTCCCGTCAATACATCATATCAAAGAAGTGTCTGAGCCCAGCTCAGAGTCTGAGTCATCCAATGAGGTGTCTGCTGCGGATGACAGAGGATTGGTGATTCCAGAAGAAGATGAAGAGGAGGAAGATGTAGAGCAGAACAATAAAATTGAAGGCTCTCAATCTCTTCCTTCTCAACACTTGAATACAACTGTGGCTGCTGCAGTTGTAGGCTTTCCTGGTCCCAGCTTAAATCAGATAACTAATAAGAACTCTGTTGCCACCTCTTCCACATCTACTGTATCTTCCAGTGCATCCGGCTCTGGACTCAGATCCACGGAAAATCTATCCGAAGACAGTGGTATTGGCAATGATGGGATTTCAAGCACCGCTGCTTCCACTCCAGGAGCTTTCATTGAGGAGAGTAATGTGATCATGTCAAGTAATGGGAAACAAAATGAGGACTGTAACAAAGCCAATTCTCCCGCTGCCCCAGTTCCTGCTTCCAGTATTAGTTTGTCGTCTACTCTATTAGCTTCTCCTATCATCACAGCAAACGCCCAAGAAGTGGATTCAGGACTCTTGCCAGACAGTGCCAAAGACTATATCAGCAGAGCCGAGTTTGCTCTAAATCCTTTCGTTTACTCGTCTCTCTCTTCATCTGAGCCAGAGAGTAGCATAAGTAGTGCTCCCAGCTTAAGTTGTAATAAGATGAGCATCGGCAAAGATGAGAGCTTACAAGTGCAACAACAGCTGCATGCCACTGGGAAAATGAAAGACATGCCCAATGATGTTCCGGACCAAGCCACTGCTGCTCCTACTACTACTACCACCACCGTCACCACAACCAAGACGGCTAATGCCATTAAAGATGCACCTCATGAATTTGTATCAGATTGTCATTCCAACATTGCTACTACCACCACCACTGACAAAGCACAAGTACAAAACCATAACGTGTCATGTAACAAAGGAAGTGACATGGAAAATGGCACGGATGAGCGGATGAATTCAACGAATGAAATAAGTAGTACAGAGAATTCTCAAAATAACCCAGCTTATATCAATAATAAGAATCGTGACACCATCCCATTGGAATCCATTGTTGATTCCAACGGCCTCCACCCTGAAATTAAACAAACTCCCCCACCTCCTACATCATCACCCGTCCCGACAATAATCAGCCATCAGTCAACAACATTATTACTTCCAACCAGTAAGTCTAATGACAATTACTCACATCAACAAATGATACGTGATGATGGTGGCAGAGATAAGCATGAATCAGGCAGTCAAAGTAATAATCCCTCGGAACACGAAGGACAAGCTATTATCATCAATGGCAGTAGTAGTACTCCCGTAACGACTACTCTAACATCATCTTCTTCATCATTTCCAGCAACATCAAAAACAGCAACTGATGTAAATCAAGCGTGTGTTGCACGTAGCCCGTCTGCTTCAGACAAGTTGGCAAACACTTCACTGTCAACGTTATCTGCGCAATTGCCTGTAACAGCAAGCCATGCTAAAAGTAATGGCATCAGCAACAGTAGCAACGGCAGCAGCGTTTCTGTCACTGCTACTGAAATTGTATCCAAAATGGGAGTGAAACCAACAGACCCAGATACGACTGTCGGCATGCCTATCATCTTCCACGAGCAAGACGACGACCACCACCAAAAGTACAACAATAATATGACTAGCGTAGTAATGACGGATGTAGATGTGGACAAAGAGAACGCATTCAGCGATGACGGCGATATAATTTCATCGTCCTCAACAGAAACAACAGAAAACTTTTGTATGGCTTCTCCACGCCAGCCACCGCATCCACAAACCACTACCGTAATACTAAACGAGCATGAAAGGAATGATAAGGAGGAAATGTCTTCTAGCAGCGTTTCTTCGTCGTCCCTTTCTTCCAAAACTTGTTCCTACTCTCCCACAAATTTACAACAAGGAGAAGATGATGATGATGAAGACGAAGAAAAACAAGACGAGATGAATTCTGTAACGACGACGCAGAATGTTTCATCTTCTCCTTGTGCGAAAGGATTATTAGCAGGAGTATTAAACATGTCAAAAGTGGATGATGCGGAAGGAGAAGAAAACGATGAGGCAAGAAAACATGCTCCATTGCAAGTTTCATCATCTGCCCTTTCAAGTGCTGCTGACAAGTCTTTCTCAACTTGTCGTCCTCTTATAGAACACGGCGATGAGCAAAATGAAAATGTACCTTGTTCTCCTTCTCAACAACCAAGATTTCGTCGGCAGAGAAGCGACAGTGAAAGTGAATATGAGGCAGCAGAGTCTGCCGTGGAGAGGAATAATGTAGATATGGCATATGACATAATCGTGAACTCACCAAGCAAAAAGCAAGGAACAGCAACAGTGGCATCTTCAATATCGCCAGTGTCGGATGTCGTAGGCGCCACGGCTAACTTGATGACGAAGACTACCACCAATACTACAGAGAGGACCACATCACCATCATTTTCTGCCATGTCTTCTTCTTTGGCAAATGCACAACCCGTTGTGGAGGAAACAAGGAGCAGCTCTGTACTGGTAAATAGCAACAGCAGTAATAGTTGTAGTAGTGGTGATGATGGTGGTGTTAGGCCAGCAAACTACACCACATCTGCCTCTACTACTGCACAATATCATTCTCAAAGTCAAAATGAAACGAATGCTAATAAGTGTGATAATAAGAAAAGTGGGCCAGTGTCAACCTTGAACGGCTCACTCATCAGCATTCATCGAAATGATAATAATATGCATAACATCAGCAGCAGCAATAATACCACTGCCGCCGAGACTACAACTTCATCTCCTGTATGCAAAGCGGAGAATATTATTAATAATAGCTACAATGCAAACACAACTGCCGCTGCTCCTGATACAACAACCATGCGGAATTATGAGGATAAAAAATTGCCAGTGTTTGAGAGCTGCTTAGATGACTACGATGACGATGATGATTATAATATTGCAGATAATAATGTTTCTTCTACCATTTCCACCCGTCCTCACGTTGCTCCACCAGCCATGCCAATAATAACTGAAAACATGCGAAGCAACAGTGCTTCAAATAACAGTCATACCACCAATAATATTTTTATTGCTGTTAGTTCATACACTCACAAATCTGTTTGTACAAGTAGCCACGAGGCTGGGCAGATGAGGAATGTTACTGCTGCTGCTGCTGCTGTAGTTGTTAATGGGACTCAGCAACAACAACCACAACAACTTTCGAATGCAATAACGCCAGCGAAAGAGCAAGAATCATCATCATCATCGTCGTCGTCGTCAACTTCATCATTCCCACTTGAAAAACAACAACCACACAGACATGAAATAGAAAACACATCACTCTTATTACATCACCACCAACTGCAGCACAATGAGCACCAGCGACAGTATAATAATCAGCGTGAGCAGCAATACGAGAATAGCGATGAATTAACAACAAGATCTTCTCAAGTGGCACTACCACAGTCGCATTTTCATGTGTCTGCTGCTGCAAGTAGCAGTAATGGTATCATCGGTGGTGGCTTTGGTGCTCATCATAATAGCGAATACAAAGACTTGATTGTTACTCATGGTGGTGCTGGTAGCAGTTGTGAGCCAGTCAGTGGTAATGCTAATGGTAATAATAATGATAATAAGAAAAACAAGAATTTTTCTACTCATGCTGAGGCGCAACACGAACAACAAAAACAAGATCATCATCAACAACAGCAGCGTAATGTTTTAGGATCAGTTACGCTGGACGATTCGACAAGTGCGGATGTGGCTCATAATAATCTGCAACTCAATCATCAGGAGCAACCCCACGAGTTCTCCACCTCGCATCCTGCTGGCGTTGCCCTAAAATCCAATATTGCACCAAGACCAAAGGAAAATTGCTCTAAAGTATCATCATCAGCATCTCTGAATCAGCATAAAATTGCTACCGAAAATCCTTATCAGAATTTCAATAATCATCATTCTCATAGTGGCAGCGCTAGTAATAATAGCCATTCACAGTCCTCTACTGACCCTGCTATTATTGCTGCTTCTAGCAATAAGCTAACGCAGCAACCGAATCAACGGCAAAAATCAGTGGAGTGTACAAGTAGTAATAACGCCAAGGGTTATCATCATCAGCATCAACAGAACCAACTTCATTCCACTGGTGATGGTCTTGGTAGTAATAATAAAGTTGTCATCGCAGAACCGTATTACCCCAATCAAATAGGTGTGGCTGAAGTTAAAAAATTTCTCGCTGGTTATGTAGCTCCAAAGGAATGCGTATCATTTTCTGGGCCAGTTGAACCACCACCACCATCATCATCATCGTCACCACAGTGTGCTGCTGCTCAGAAGGATTTCTCGTCCACACTCGTCGAAAATAATAATAAACAGAGAAAAACTGAGCCAGCAGAATATTACCATAGTCAATCAGTTAAAAATCTCGAAAAAAGTGTAACCATTGGTGGGCCCACTAACACTACTACTACTACTACGAATACTGCTACACCATCATCGTCATCATCACAAGTTAATACAACAGGAAGGCAGAGAGTTATTTTAGGGGATTCTAATTTTGGATTTTTCGGATGTTCTTCACACTCACGTAGTAGCAGTAATACTACTAGCAGTGGAGCAAATTCTAATAGTAATAATAATATTACTACTACAAGAGCTGTAGCAACTCCCGACTCTGCAGTTTCTCCGTCTTCTACTGCTGCTAGTTACAACAGTAATGCTCTCACTTCCAATGTTTTGCCTCAAGTCAACCTAGACCTGCATTCAATTTCTACTGCTGCTGCGAATGAATCTAGTTTCTCATCAGGCTATGGTTTCCCACCATGCTCCACGTTCCCTATAAACACAGGAGAACATAATAATGCACATTCCCAAAAGCAGCAACAGCAGCAGCAGCAAAACGGCACATGGCCTGATAAAGAACACCATCACCACCAACTCTTGCTTCCTCTCAAGGAAAATAATACTTTTTGCCCAAGTTCAATAGATACGAGCAACAGCGGCAACGGCAGCAACAACACAACTTTTTCCTCAGCACAAAAAAGTGGTAGTGGCAGTAGCAGCACCAGCATAAAAAGGTCTGTTTCTCCGTCTTCTTCCTTTGCGTTTTCTTCTTCCAACAAAGCGGCACAGGAATTATCAAAGGACTTAGGCAAACTAGCTGTAGTAACACCACCACCACCACCGCAAAGAAGGGATCAACCACAGCAACATCAAAGTAATGCTAAAGATATTAGACAACAACAACAGCAGCAGAAGCAGCAGCAACATTTGCATCTGGAAGATATCAGTCTTTATGCTGGTATAGATAAGTTTTCTGTCCCCTTGGGTGCTATTAAAGCCGCCGTAGTAGCGGTTGTGCCAACCATCCCTTCCTATATTGTTGGCTGCACATCCACTTCGCATAATAATGGTAACGCTTCATCATCATCAGCAGCAGCAGCAAGAGTAACAACAACAACAACGGCAGTTGAAAAGAATGTGAGTAAAATACAAAATTCCAATGATTCTTTAGTGCAAGCAGCCGGTAGTAACTCTAATGCTGAAGTACCACAACAAAGTGTGTCTGCTGAGTCAAATGGGAATTTGTCAAAAGTATTCCCAAAAGGGACAATCTCAACTTGTACAAAGAGTAACAGCAGCAGCCTTCTAAATATAGGTAGTAGTGGTAGTGGTGGTAGAAGTAGCACTACTACTGCTACTGATTCTGCTGGCAGCAATATATTACCTAAAGGAGGTGAAAATAACGATACACATGGAGCAACCGTTCCGGATATACTAATCTTAAAACAATTCCCATCGTCTTGTATGCCTGCTAATAATAATAATACTAATAATACCCAGAGTGCTGAACAAGTAGAAGCTGTTGAGCAGACAAAAAGAGGAGCATCAGTAGTAGCATCAGCATCCGTAAAGGGTGTAATGGAGTTTGACATTGCTACTGCTCCATGTTCAAATCAGAGTGGTGGAATGAGTGCAAACGGCAGAAATAATATAAAGAATAAGAAGCTACAGGATAGCAATAGTGGTAATAATAGTAGCATAAGCACAAATAGTAACATCACTGACTCCATTTCAAGTGTAGAAATGTTAAGAAGTGACTCCCCCGCCGGCTCATCAGCCCCGTCGGGGATTTCTCACAAGACTAAAACGTACGGACCACGGAATGAAGTAGAAGTAGTTGTTGTCAGCTCACGCACTCCAAGCCCAGCTCCTGGAGGATTTGTTTCCACTTCATCTTCCTCCTCGTCATCATCATCCAGTCAAAAACTACCCTCCTCGTCGTTGCCGGAATCCACTTCTGCAGGGCAGCAAAGGAACAATGAACCGGCATTTTCTCGTGGAAATATTATCGGTGGTGGTGGTGGTGGTAGCTCTCGACGCTATGATGATGAAGGAATAGCAACAGACATCTACAATACCAGCAACAGTAGCGGTGGTGGTGTATTGCGAGAAGGAAGCATTCCTCCACCCCCAAAATCTCCATCTCCAACTCCAGCATCCAACACGAAGGCTACTCGTTCTCGTGTACATTTCTCTCCAGTTGTCAGTGAAATCAGCTGGAGAGAAAGTTATATCGACCAGAGTTCCGAGTGCTCGGGTTCCACAGAAGACCTTTTGGCAAAACTGGAAGCTTACGACTCTGACGGCAATCCTGTTGTTCGAAGTCATAATCGTAGTGGGAAAAGTGCTCTTGTGGAAAATAATGGTAGTAATAATCATATAGCTAGTGCTAATTTGAGAAAGGCTGGTGCTGTTGCTGCTGCCACAATGGTGGGAGGAGGTGGTTCAGTTGTTGGACATTCTGGTGATATACATGATAATTGTGGTGGCGAGATTGGTAATAGTGATGTTGGAAGTAGTGCGGTGAGACCATTACAAGTATACGATATTCAAATGTCGACAAGGGCAGATTCTCCAAGTGGGGTAATACCTACTAGTACCAGAGGACCAATTCCCTCGGGTAAATGTCCTATTCTTGTTGAAAAAGTGGAAATGAGATCCTCGCCATTACATGATCACGAGGAAGAGCAGCATCGGCACATTGATAGACTGCTGGCTTTGGGTGAGAGCCAGTGTAGTAGAAAATTAATGCTGCTGGATGACGATGACGATGATGAGGACGAGGATGATGTTGACAATGATCCTGAGAGGGTAACTGACCTCGTTGATTTCCGCCATAACAGTAACGCGACAAGTCATGGTGGTAATAATAACGGTGGTGATCAAAATAATGGCACCCTGGGATTATATGAAGATGTCGAGGTGCAAATAGAGCCAACCACAAAGAAAACGCCTGGCTCAACCACATTGTCAATGGTGCCAGATTTGCTGAGTCAATGTGAAAATACTAATAACACGCTTACTCACATTGACGTGAAAATTGAGGAGACAGTACCGGGATTAAACACGAAAAACATTGTGCTAAACATTGGTCCAACACCAGCATTGTCCAACGCAAACAAGGACATTCAACAGCAACAGCGCCAACAACCGCAAAAAGTAATACGTAAATCGCAATCACCTCAACCACAAGATATAGTGTCTTCATCAGAAACACCACCACGGCAAATTTTCCCAAAAATGTTTGCAGAGGATAATAAAAATGACAGCAAGCGTAATTCGTCTTCTTCTTTGTCATCCTCGTCAAAAGGGAAAAAGAGCTCGAAAGGTTTCACAATTCAGGGGTTGGGCTCATCTGGCAAAAAATCTGACAAGGATGTTGCAAAAGACATGGGAGGGCTCAATGGTAATAACGGATCCAACAACAGCAACATGGTTTCTGCTTCAGTTGTAACTACAACACAAAATGTTGAACAAAGCGGAGGTGGAGCAGCGGATATCGCAAAAGAGAACAAAAAGTCCAGCAAGCCAGGCTTTTTTGAGAGGCTCTCCAAGATTCGATTAAGTAGTGGAAGTAAAAATAAGAAGCAAAAAGTTCACCCAAAAACAGAGGAAATTCATCAAGAAGGCGACTCAAGTGGCACGCCTACTGTCAACAGCACAATTGGAGGAGCAACCAGCAGGCCGTTACGCTCTGCCAACTCTGTCAATGTGAATGGCTCTGGGAATTCTTCTAGCAAACATGATAATAACAGTGGTGCTAACAACAACTCATCTTGTTCGCAAATTGCATCGGCATCATCATCAGCATCAGTTCAACCCATTTTGAAAAAGTCGGCAGTCTCTACTTCTACCATTCCGAGTGGTATTGGTCCTCACTACAACAATGGTAATAATGAGATGGGCATGGTTGGCGACTCGGAAAATGAACCAGACGAGGCGACTCAAGCCTTTGAAAACATTTTGGAGGAAATTGCAGGTCTCAAAAGCATTCAACTGCGCCAAGAGAAAAGTAGTAGTAGCAGTATTGACAAGAGCCCTAGTTCAGCACAAGTGAGAAGCTTTGCAAAACGAAAGCAGTTTTACAGCACAAATAATGCTGGTGCGAGCTCACCATCACCCCCGGTCAGTCCGCACGATAGCAACAACAGTAGAAGCTATATAGATTTGGACTCAAAATTAAGTCAGTTTAAAGAGGATACTTCCCGGACGTTGGATACCATCTCAAAGTCTCACCCAGATTTGGAGATCATTGAGGATGCTGTCAGGCAGCGACAAAAATCCTTGTCTCCGGAGCCAACCATGCATGATTTAGAGTCAGCTAGAAGACCGGCTGCTTCCACGCTTCCCAAAACGTCTTCCTCCGGATCATCATCCAAATCTCCTAGTTATGCTGCCACAGAGGCAGCCCAAAATAGTGAAAGAGAATGGTATAAACTTTTAAAATCCGCCACTGAGAAATTTTCTTATCACAAGGGACCAAAGGATGAACATTCATTTAACGGAGATGGCATGAACGCTATGCTACCTCACAAGACTGGCATTGTTGAAACGGATCTAGATACGGGTAAGAAAAAAATTACCTAGATCTTAGAAAAATATACATTTTTCATCATCATCCAGTTTCCAGATTTTTGTTGCTTTTATGTCTCAGGATGTTATTTTTGCATACCTACAGCACAGCACATACCTAATATCATTTAACCCAGCAAACGTGTATCTCATAAGCCCTAAAGCTTTTTCTCTTTAAAAAAGAGAGATAAATGAAAAATGTTTGTCTACTTTTAACATCATACATGTCTCTCTACCGACCGTTACAGCTTAAAGCATGTTTTACTACCTCAACATGTGCACTACTTACATTTATGTGTACATCCTTCTCCAGTCTTTAGTTTTTTTGTAAAAATGATTACTATCTTTTAGATGGCTTCTACTCTTCTTTTTGTCTGTCTTGTTTTGGTATCTCCGTCTCTCTGACCCCAACATGCCAACATGGCTTGCTTGGTATGCTTGGCATATGATGTGCTGATGATTGTAAGTAAAGATGTTCCATAAATAAACCAAAATGGAAAGAAGATGAGCAAACATTCGCCCCATCTTAAAAAAAGACAGTTCCTTGTTTGGGAATCTCGTATCTAGTATCATGTTATACAAGTACAAGTAGAGGACTTGTATATTTGAAGAATTTCAGTTGAAATATTCATTTTAACTTCTTGTAAATACCTATGCCTATATACATATCTATATAAAATTATACTGTGCACGGAAGCTATATATGTAGTCTGCTATTCTCATAAATAAAGTTTAGAAAAGGTGTTGTGTGATGACGATAACAGAAATCAATATTCTGAAAGAAAAATGTCCTTTCAACCGGCGTAAATCACAAAGAAAATGTGCCACATTAATTTTGAATATCAAAGGTGATTTCATGGAGTAAAAAGGGTCAGAGAGCGCCAGAGCGAACAAACAAATCTTATCGAAAATCAAATTTGTGTAGATTGTGAAAGGTTACATGCTAATCCCATATCCCACTTTGCTATCGATTCCAGGAAGTCCATGAAAAACATTTTTTTTAACTCAAAAAAGTTCAATGTTTTTTTTTGCACAAATCTCTGGTAAACTTTGTTTACTTAGTGTAATATGTGACACTATCGGGCTTCCGGATGGCTATATAAATATATCACGTTTTTCAGCGTGTGTACTATAAATATATGTATATAATATACATGTTTTCCATTATTTTTATCGTATTATCATCGTGACCTCCTCCTTGTCAATTTTTGATTGTCAGATGAGAGATGACAGCTTGTCTTCACAGTTCCAGGAAAATGCATTAGCATGTCAGCAAAGAGAATGAAAAACGATTCACTCTCTGATAAAACACGCTCCCTACCAAATACCATCATTCGCAAAAATGGTGGTGGTGGTGGTGGGTAGTTACACAATGTGGTTTACACGAGTATGCTTTCACACAGTATTGAAATGTGCGAAAACAAGAATACTCCATTTTCTTGAAATGCTCGACTTGCTTGTGAAACAAACAAAAAAACTCCATTTCTTTTCAACTTTTATTGTTATTTCATAGACAAGCGGAGAACAAAGGGCAAAAATGTTATGAAAGCACAGTGGTTTGGAAAACCTGTGTACAATCTCTAATGATTATGAGAACAGGAAATCACGCAAAAATCTCATTCTTTCTAAACTTGGCAATATTATTCATGTACAAAAAAGTAGTTACATATTACTATAAAAAATCACATATATCCCTACTTGATGTGAAGAAAAAATTACAATATAGTGTGTCCAAAGCAAGACAGCTGTAAAACTTGGACTAGAAATGTAGAGGATTTTTGTCACGGTATGGAAAGTTCTCTGTCTGAGAGTACATTATATTCACATTACTCTGTTATTCCAATCCTGTTGCCTGTCAGGTCGTTGGAAAAAAGATTTATAATAAAAGGTAAGTATTTCAATCACGCAAAACCGAATTACCTATATGGATAGGAATAAAATTGTTTACACGTGCGCTTTATGTACAACCATTGTCCATATTATATTTAAAGCTCCTATACTACACTGAACATTGTGATTACGCGGTATACATTTTAATGTTCTTTTTTCCACCTTGATAACATCACAAGAAGTGAAGGTCACACTTTGCTTACCTGGATACTCATATAGGACACTCAGCCAGCAGATTAAATGCTTTTGTGTACACATATAATAAACTACCATGTGGTCGAACATTGGAACTTTGGAACTATACACGGCATGACATAATCCAATAAGTTTTCAGTACTACCACCAACACAGAGCTCTCGTCAGTAGTAGAATCGTAAATGTTGTGCACAATATGTACTTTACGAAGTGGTACAATATAATTTTTAAAAAATAATAATTCCCTATTGCAAATAAAACGTTGATAAAGATGAATAGTTGCTGAACATTGCGTAATGAAAACAAAAGAATTAAATCTCCACTCCAGTTTGAACCGAGCGAGAGAAAAAATAGAAATGACTAAAGCACAAAGTATGTAGGTATGTATGTATGTAGTACATGTCTGAAAAGTAAACCAACAGCAGTTATTTTACATCGTTCATTTCTGTAATTTAAATTAGTTGATGAGTTGTCATTGGACTTTTTTACAGGACAAAGCGGACATATGTCATGGTGTCAGTGTCATCTGTGTGTAGAGAAATGCCGACGATAGAATTAAAAGATTGGCCAGTAATAAAAGCGTCTCACAGAAAATTTTCCACGTAGTAAACAGAATTTAAATGAATAATTACAAATTCGCAAAATACTATTACCTATGCAGTTGTTGAGTTATAATGTTGTTGAAATTAAAATTATTATTGCATATATGATTTCTTTATTGCTTGAAAGTTGTAGTCTATTTTGTTTCTCGAAAGATTGTAAAGATGCGCTTGAACGGGAGACGATGAATGGAAGTAACATGTAATATGAACTTTTTATCTTTCGAGGTCATACAAGTATTTAAGTTCATTGCTTTTGTAATATGTTTTATATCATCAAAAATATCCATTTTATAGCCCTGTCTTTCCTTCTCTTTCTGTGGAGAGCACGATGCGAAAATTACCCGTGAAATAATATTTGGTCATTATGGTCCATTATAAAGCATAATGGAAAAAATGCAATAATGTGAATATAATGACCTTTACTCTTTCTTTTTTCGGACATTAAAAGAAAACCTCAGCTATACACAAGTCTTTATAGATATATATGACTTTCATGTAAAATGTTATTGGTGCAATTCGCAATTATTATTATATGGGCGACTGCAAAAGTTTATGGTGGAGTAAGATACTGTCTAAAGAGATCTATAGTGCAAATGTAAAAATAAAATTGATAACTTCTAAATGTCTGTTTGCATGCTTTACATCCATATTAACATGTACATAAAATGTTACATTACATGCATAGCATAGTTCAACTTTTACGCAGACAAATATTCACTCTAATTTGCTTACAAGCAAAAAACAAAAGGTATTTATTGTGCTTTATTTCAGAGTACAAAATGACATACAAAAGTAGACTTACAATGCACTACTAGAATATCACGACTTTTGTGATTCATTGATCTGGGTTGGTTTTTTGGAATAGAGTAAGGGCATTTTGCCAACTATGGAATTTTAGAAATGCAGGACTTCGAATACACTTACTGAATATAAATAAACAGTAAAATCTCAATAATGCTGTCTAGAGCTGTTGGAATTGTGGCAAAAACAACGATGCCTTAAAATATAGCTCTCTAGGTAAGTATGGAATAGACAACTTTCAGTTTAGGTACATACACAAAATGTTAATGTTATTCAATTATTTTCTTGTACCTGTTGAATATTTAATTCGAAGCATGAAGGTGTGCCGGTTTGTTTGTGTGCGAGCAAACGGCAACATGAAGGGAAAATGTGATATGCCAAAATGCCAGTTTGGTAACGTATGCTGTTAAAATGCTGCATTCATAAAATAAAGCATTATTCCACCACCAAGCAGATGCATGTTCAATGAAGGTACACACAGTAAAAGAGCTTTAAAGAAGCAATGAATGAATGAGAGATGTTGCAGTACATGGTATCATTTACCTACTCTGCAATTAATGACTCANAGCAATGAATGAATGAGAGATGTTGCAGTACATGGTATCATTTACCTACTCTGCAATTAATGACTCACTTGACAAGACACTTCACCTTCCTGTTGCCAATTTGACTGAAGTGAACAATGAAATGAATGGCATGCAACCTTAAATGAAGTAGAGAAGAAATAAAAAAATTCAAGCCATTTTGAATCATCATCATCCAAAACATCTACACTCCATTCAGTTAAAAAGGATTCTATTGTTAATGCAGATTTTGTACATAAAATCCGCATGAAATATTAATTGCAAGGTTGACTCGTAGGTGTACTATTGTGTTATGAGTGCATGTGAGTCCTGTTGAGATTTTTAGCATTTGAAATAATAATATAATGTGTTGAAAAATCCAAAAAATAGTCTACTAGATAAATAATATCCATTGATGACGACAGCAACAACTACTCTTCTTTGTTGCTTTCTTGGTCTTGGTGATTTGTGACGGTATGTTCAAACAGTTTAAATGCTAATCAATCATCTCGTGGCATTGCGCAGTGGCTCTTTCTTTAACTGAAGGCTACCTCTTTGAAATCCATAACAATTTTGCTGTTTTTTTATTGAGTGACAATGGGATAAAACCACCATTAATACCTTATTAGCAAGAAAAGTTAGTGTTATATTTCACACAAACAGCGAGGCTATATACAAGTCTTGATGAATAGGTCTCTAGTACATATTAAGAAAACCTCTATTGAGCATCATCCCATTCATTCTCTCCTCTATAAAACAATTGAATAACACAGCTGAAATTATGTAGGTATTAGAATGACAAAGGAGTACATTTTATCTTCTCCGTTATCACCCACCTCTCCTCCTCGCCAATATTTTGGGTTGTCTTCCTTATTTTGGAAGTTTGTTATGACTATTCATGCTGCATGCATTACTTCCTCCCTCGCCGCCAGTACTACTCGCACTCACCTTCAGAACATATTTTTGGAATATATTAAACAAATACTCTTAAATGAATTGTCTTCATTCATTGTAATAAAATCAATGTCATTCATGATCAAACAATAAACACCGAGGGTCGTACAAACAGAACTGTTTACTTTAAAGAGCGTCCAAAATTTGCGTAAACACTACACATGTAGACCAAGAGGTAAATGTGATCAGATTTTTACAAGTGAATAGGTCTTTGTGCTGATTTTAGTGAGTCAAACTTTGCCAACCACGGTTGCATTTGCATGGGCAAATGCAATATAAAAATAAACACAAAAATAAATTTTCAAGTATGTAGAAATGATGTGCGGTTACTAATGTATATTTAACTGCTATGTTTGTAGTATTTTTTATTTTTAATTTTATGCAAATTGCCCAAATTATAAGCTAATATTTCTAGGACAGGTAGGTGGAGTAGACGTAAAATAATAATATGGTTCGTTATGATCACTTATCAGTCAGCGCTTAACTAGTCTCAAATTTATGGGCAAGTGTTTTGAAAAGCATGCTACATTTTGGTAAATGTTTCTTTCGCAGGGTATGCAAAAATTCGTGCACTCATGATACCAATCACATAATGAGCTAGATGGTAATTATAAGGACAGAAAATCATCGTCATATTCCTTCAGAATTCCCCCTCATCATAATGTTGATCTAAACATCTAAACCTATTTTTGGAAGTTTTCCTGATGAAATAAATGCTGTCCTAATGCACGTACGTTGCCGATTTTTTTTGTCCAAACAAGCATTATTTGAGTCACCAATATAAGTACTTAAATCTATATAATTACGTCTTTCATGTTCATTTAACGTTGAAATTATCCAGCGTTGTCAAAAAAGTTTCAAGAAATCTGAAGTCTGCATTGCATTGCATGCGAGAAAGGAGAAGATTGGACAGAATGTAACTTTAATAGCTTCAAGCTTCCCATAGTCGACTATGATCATACTACTACTACTGACAGAAGAAAGAAATTCTTGAACTTGATGTAATATTATTAAGTGAAACTGCAACTAGTACGATGGAATGGGATTGATGGGAACAAGGTTCAATTTGCGTAAATCTTTCGTCGTGTACTAAGCGTTTTACCCTTCTAACTCGACTGGTGTCTACTTTGCTTTACTTTTGTAGAATTCGACTGTGTTGCCAACCGTCGCGTCGGTGCGTCGTTACTTTACACTGAACTTTTTCTGTACATCTGCAAGTCTTTCTACGTACTACGTTGCGTTGCTGCTCCATCTCAAAGTATTTAGAATGTTTCAGTTTTATTTCTTCAAGTGAAATTCGTTAAAGCCGGTTCATAAAAACTAATGTGGGATCATACAGTTTATTTGTTAGTGCCTGTGAGTAAAAAAGGGGATGTATTTTTTAAAGAAATTACATGTACTCTACCATCATGCATGTTGTTTAGTTAGGTAATAATGTACTGTCTGCTTTGTGTGCTTTCATTAAAAGAAGCAATGCGGGCGATCATGTTCCGAAAAATGTGTTTTTTTACCTCGTTGTTATTGTTGTGATGGAACATGTCTGTCTATAAGTATGCATTCACAGAGATGGCAGACAACCTAGTAGAAAAAAATGCATCATTTCATAAAGAATAATGGACGCTTCTAATGTTTGAAAAAAAGGGAATAATCCATTGAACGTTTTTAAAGAGTAAAATTAGCTTCGGCTTGTTTTAACTTAAACAGCTCGAGATTGAAATGAATTTCTACTTTATAGTGAATCCTAAGAACCAGAGCCATAAAATTTCACACACATTGATGTACACAAAAATATACAGAGAAAGATTTGCTGGATACGTAGACATATTACACGAAATGCAAAGAATCTCATAATGAACTCTTTTACGACAAGTAAATAATGGTTATCGTTCTCCTTGTGTCTGTTTGCTTTCAAACAAACGGACCGTTTTTTTCTGCTCCCTCACCAAGTCTATTTATTTTACACAAAGACAATCACCGGGAGTATATTGATGATCGTTGTATGTGTAAAACAACAGAGCATTGTTATCATTATTAGCGTGTAATAGGTTTTTTTGCAATAATTTGGCAATGTATGTA
>JAHZMT010002957.1:0-10582 GCA_027743785.1 Sinhomidia bicolor
AGAACAACTCTGCGCGTGCTAAAAAACACGAACACTGGAATAGGTATGTTTTTTTTCAAACTTCCTTTTTAATAATACAAAAATGTTTACTGTAGTGAACAGTGCTTTTTCTAATAAAAAGCTGTATGTATGTGTAAATAAAAATGTATGAATTCTTTATATAAATGTGTGCTTTCGGAATAAAGAGCACCCAAAGTAATAATGTAATATTCACTGAACTCATTATGTCTGCTTCATTTGCTAACACATGAATTTCTTCCTGTATGGAAAAAATGAACTTTTTTTCTGTTAAAAAAATTCTTTTTAAATAATAAAAGGGGAGACATATGTATGTGTACATTGTTCAACTATTTCGTGCATCGAATGAAATGTTCAGTTTGAAAAAACTGTTATTTTGCAGACGGCTGGGTTTTGGTAATAATGTCCTTTTAGTCATCATCACAAAAAGTGGAAGACGACGGCGATGACGATGATGATAATGATGATTTGCAAACGCTTTGACTTCATTTCGTTACAAATCCATTTTTCTCTTTAAAGTTGTTTTGTCACCAGGAAAAATAGAAAGAAGAAGAAAAGGAAAAAAGGGGAGCTGTGAGCTCAAAGACGCAAATGGATTATTCTTGTGCTTTATTTATTATCACCACAAATTTATTCGCCAACTTATATGCTCATGCTATTATTGTTATTATTATTATTAGTGCTAAAAGAAGTGCGTACTGGTGTTCGCTCGCGTCACATAAAATGTAAATGCTTTAGAGCCATGTATACACACACATGCCAAAGCAGTGGTGGTGGTGGTGCAAGTATATACTTTTTTTAGCAGCTGAGATTTTACGAGCTACTACCAGTTTATTGCCGTCATAATCAATAATTGACAAAAAGGGAGTACATCTGCGAGCTATTTACAACACACTTCAGGAAGCCGTCTTTTCTTTATCATATTATAAAACAGTATTTCCCTTGGCTCAGCTTTGCCCCAGCCAATTCCCCATGTTTCCTATCAAAGCTGCTGTATATTTTTTACTTGCAATTTATATATTAAAAGAAGCAACAGCAGCAGCAGCAGCAGTAGTAGTCGGAGTAATATGGTATTGCAGCATAAAGTATAGAGGTAAGATGGGTACACAAGCTGTAACAAAAAGCCATACGGGCAGTATGGTTCTAAGAAGAAAAAAAAGAAGAAAAAAAACTTCCTTTCAATTTTTTTCTTCTTTGCTGATATCAACGTTAAGGGAGTGAAGGAATAAGGTCGTTTCGCCAAATGAAAAAGACTTTTGGTACTCTTTTGAGATATTCCGAGCACACAAAAATTATGCGCCTTCAATTTTTAGCTGTTGTTACTTCAATCCAGGGTGTTTTCCCTTTTGCCAGTTTTTATGAAGTTTTTCAACGTTTTCATTTTTCTTTGCTTGTTCCGATAATCTAACTTACACACCACCACCACCTCACAGTTCACTCGCTTGAATACAAGATGTTTGAAAACAGAAAAAAAACTTTAAGATTTGTCCCTTTTGCCCTGTACACATATTTCTCATCTTATTCCCCCTTGCAGTAGCAACCACTTGCACCATAGCTTATCAATCTATCTCTCACTAATCCATCCAGTACACTGAATGAATACATGATACTGGGAAGGAATGAATTTCAAGAAACTAACTTCCTTTTAGTTATACTTTACATGTGCGTATATATATACGCATAGTTCCTGGTACGGTTATTCAAAAGTTTCCATTTACGAATTTTTTAAAAAGTTCAATATAACCTTTGAAGGATGATGATGAAGAACCCAAAGGAGGGGAGAAAACTTTCAAAAGGATTACGTAGTATTAAAGAGACCAGATGGACGTCAACGTCAAGACGAACCGTGTCCGTACATGCATTATTTTCAACGTTTTTGGTCTACGAGGAATAGCACAACAGTGGACTACTTTTACTTTGTGGGGCTGATGACGATCATGATGATGATGACGACGACCACGACGAGGAGGAGCAGTGTAGATTGCCATGTTATTATTACAGAGCAGCAGACAAGAAGAATAAGACGCGAGTTCAAATGGAAAGTATTAGTGTAAGCATATATGCTATTACTGTTATTAAGTATTATTATTATTATTACTATTACTATACGCATAAAGTAAACATTTGTGCATTTACGCTTATGAGCTATGGGCTTATCCATTAGGTAGGTATTATTCTTTACATTCATTGTGTTGCTGAAAGTGAAAGAGAAGCTTTGCATCCATTTAGCAGGATTTTCTTGTAAGCTTCCATAATGTACACGCTTTCTTTTCACTTTTTTTAATCAATCACTTTTTCATTTGCAAGTCTGCTGTTTGGAAAGGAAGGCTGAAAATGATGACGATGATGATGAGAGAAGAGAGAGAGAGAGTGGTGGCTGATGGGAATGAAATGAAGAATTTTTAATAGTCTTTTTCCACGTTCGAATTAACAGAAGAGAAAGAGAGAGAGAGAGAGATAGAGAGAAGAAGAACAAGAAGAATAGTAGTATGTTTTCACACTGTCAGTTGTTTAGATTTAAAATTACGCTGTGACAACGCTATCTATATATATTACAAAGGCATATAGCATAATAATAATAAGACGTATATCTGCATGATGAGTGGCTGTCACATATAAGAACTACTTTGTACGTATGTATGTATGTATATATGAGTAAACCTAAAGTTCTGTTAGTCATCTTGTCGCTTTTCGAATAATTATGATGGGACCAGCATATAAGCATGTGTTTTTATCCTTGTGCTTCTTCTACTAAAGATATTTCTGTAGTACAATGTACACTTCACTTTCCATTATCCCTTTTTTGTTTGATCTCAATATTGAAGAGATTGGATACCTTTTGTCTAGCTCGTACAACATTGCCTCTGAGCTTTTCGCTTGCTTACGTTGGTTGACAGAGTTCTTTGCATACCTCTATATACACATACACTCACGAGTATTATTATTATTATTATTATTACTACTTTGTATAGTGAAAGGCAGGGATTGGTGGTGATGATGATGATGACGAGAAAAATTGTAAAAACAATGAGAAAAAACTTTATAGAGAGAATCAGACATACCAACTATGCATGCATATGTACATATATACCTACATATTTACCAAAACTATTTTCTAATACGTTGCAGCTTAAGCCGGCATCATTAATTACTCTTGTCGCAAGAGAGGAAGGAAAGGGGAATAAAGACGAAAAAGATGGAAAGGAAAGCATATATAGGATTTAATATTGAACAACGTACAAAACAGTGCAGTACTATATTGCGTAATATCCATCAAATAATAAAATTCCGTATCTGTGCAAATTGATTTGGAACTTTCGGTTGTGAAAAAACTGTGTATATGTACCACTGTATATAGAGAAAGAAAAGAGCATTATATTGCAATGGCTGCTGTTTGAAGCAAGCTGGATTTTTCCAACCTCATAAAATCCCAAAGTGACACACACGGTAGCGTCTTATGTCTTTTGAAACATCTGCTCCGATACACGCTGCTGCTGCTGCTGTTGCCGGTATTGCGTGCATGAGTTCTTCTTTTTCTTTCATTCTCAAAAAAGTAAAACGAGTTTTTTTCTTCTTCTTTTTCTTCTCTCTCTCTCTCTCTCATCTATTCACTATTTCACTATAGGAAGAAGAAGACGTAAAGTAAGTACCTTATATACAGTAGGAAACATGAGTTTCACACTCTTTCCTATAAAATTTATTGTTGCTCAGCTAAGCGTTTAAGCTTGGCAGCTTTTGAAAGTATTTGATTGAATTTAGGAGACCCGTTTACAAAAAGAATTTGGTATGTATGTATGTACATATTATGTATTTTATCAAAAGTTTCGTTTTCTTTGAAGATCAGGTTATTTTACTTTTGAATGAAAAAAAAATCTTTAGCAAAAGGTAATGATGTTGATGATGGTGATGATGGTGAAATGGTGAGGACCATCATAAGGGATGACTACTAGTATATGTACCTATGTGATGAGACTCGAACTCAATTTAATTTCGTTTTTAATTGCGTCCCTGTGTCCCTTTATTGCTCCGCTCCAATAAAGCTGAACTGCGGGTACTAAAAAATTCCTCACCATTAGTCCATGATGATGATGATGATGATGACGACAATGATAATAATATAAGGGGTGTGGTTTTCTCTAGGTGGAATTTACATCATTGTGAAAGTACACATCTGTACATACTTGTAATGCGTATATGATAAAGTGGCAAAAGGGTTTTATGCAAATATCAGCAGAGAGGTTTCTACTTTTTCTACCTCTCTCTCTCTCTAAAACGATCGGAATCAATATACGTGGCTTTACTCTGTCCACTGTAAAAGTAGTTAGCAGCAATCATTTGCATTAACACATGCAGAGTTGTTTGCAATTTAAACGGCAAAACGCAGGGAGGAAGGAAGCCACCACACACACACACACATGTTTCTATTCACAGAAGTGAAGGTACATGCATGTAGAAGGTTGTAGGTGGTGTACCATGTTATTTTCCAGTCCTCACTTATTTCCCTTTTGAACACGACTTGCAAAGTAATGTGCACATTTGTTGTTCAGATTAGTTCATTCATTTAGTCAACTGGAGAGAGAATGAGTAGTGTAGCGTAATGTAGTAGTAGTAGTAGCAATAGTAGTACTATATAGTATGGTGGACCGTAGTTGAGATTTTTTTTTATCATTTTCATTTCTTTTTCTCATACTAACTACATTCCTGTTTGTTGTCGCTCTTGTCTTTGTGTATGGCATGTCCAAGTCCAAGTGTCTTCTTTTTCTCTCTTTTCACTCCAGTGTAAAAAAAAGAAGTGAAACGAGACACAGAGAGAGAGAGAAAGAGAGACCAAGAAGAGCATTAGTAAAGAAGCGACAACAACATTCATAGATTATTAAACTTTTTGGGACTTGGTGAAGTTTAAATGAAAAAGAGTTGTACTGTTCAGGAGGCAAAACTGTCGACTGTCAACATTTATTCTGCGTGAGATGCATTCAAAACGGGGAGTCTTTCCTCTGCTCACCGCCCATCCCCATGTATTGTCAGCTTGCCAATATGTTCCACACACATTTGCCAAGTTTTTGCCAAAAAACAGTTTTCAACCAAGCGAGCATGCATATAAGAGGAAGAGAGCGAGCTAAAAAATCTACTGCTTTACGACAGCAACGACATTTTCTTTCTGCCTATCCCTCTCTCTCTCTCTCGCTCAAACACATTTTAGTAGTCCACTCTCTTAACTCAATAGTAAGTAGTAGTTGCATGAACTATTAAGTTGGCTTATATGTGCGTATTAGTAGATTGTAGGTATACATCATTTTATAATGGTCGTACTACTACACTACTACTACTGCTACTACACAACTTCTACCCAGAAAAAAAATAATGTCCTCTACGACATGAATCTCCTGCTCGTGATCTACAATATAATGTTTTAGCTAATGGGATCGTGTCGTTAAAGCTTATGGATACGAGCTAATATATTCTCCATTGTGCCTTCATTCAACTCCAATGAATGGCTCATAAACAGTTACCTGCACACACTCACTCATTCTCTTCCTCTCTCTTTACCAATACGATATAATAATACAGCTTCACTTTATGTGTGTACTGTGCCTCGTTGATAAAATTAAAAGAGTGCATTCAGCAATGATTGACTATTTCATTTTACAACGGAGAAAAAGAGACAGCAAGATAGCGGGAGAAAAAAGACGCTTTTCATTTAGGTATGTAGATAGATATTTTTTTTGGATGTTGAAAAGAGAATGAAAAAGAGAAAAAAATACTAGGCAAAAAGTACAACAGGACAACTGATGATAGTACTAGTGACTAGCAGCAGCGTTGTGATGATGATGACGATGATATGGGAATGGGACATGGAATAAGTATAGCAGTCACGATAAAAAAAGTTTAATGGAAAGGATGAAAGAACAAAAAATGTTCCAATTCCACCAGCAACTCCCACTACGTACGATAAAACAAAAAATGGCAATTTTGCAATATCTTCTCCAGTCAGAGTATGTAGCAGCAGTAGTAGTAGTAGTGCAGGAGCGGCAGCAGCAGCAGAAGGACAAAATACGTGATTCCCAAAATGTGTGGCTTTTCGTCATATATTAGAATATAAAGTCATAAGAGAGTAGGTAACCATATATTTTATAAATTTGATTGGGTGTAAGCTTTTTGTCGGTCTGCACAGTTAACCTGATTTACTTTTTATCCTCTCCGGCCGTTTCACAAATTTTCATCAGAGTGAGTGAACGAACGTGAAAGGAAAAAAAACTTTTTTTTTGAGTCGTTTCATATTACAACATTATCTAATCATTTCGATAAACATATTATACATTTTTTTGCATATTTAGATAAACCATATATTATATCATTACTGGTAAACGGAAAATTTGCTTTGTATTATTGGCTATCTACACTTGCAGAATACATAAGCATTTTATGAATTGTAACATTCTTTTAAATAAACAGCTTAAGCAATAAAGGGAAAACAAAATGGTATACAAATTCGCTCTTTCTTTCTATTTTTTTGAGGAAATCACAACAGAAACAACGGCGAACGAGCAAATAGCAAATATATACAATAAATGATGAGCCATGAAAGCGCTAACGCACCAGACTTGGCATATTGCGGACGTGCCCAGAAGAACTAATCTAAAAAGGCATCATCATGAGTGCTTCCTTCATGGTGATCATCATCATCATCATCGTCATCATCATCGTGAGACGCACATAAAGCGAATAAAAATCAGTTGAACAAACATGCTTTTCAGCAAAAAAAGCAGTAGCAGATTAAATTGTACCAATTTCGTAGGGTCACAAACTCTATTATGTACCACCAACAGTCGGGAATCTGGAAATGAGTGAGTGAGAAAAGCAAAAGTTTTGAATAAGTCGAAAATTGCATTGTTATAAAAATGACGAAGGAAAAAAAGATAATTTACCATTTTTGCTACTGTCTAGCTGCCTAAAAGACCCCATCGACAACAAAAAAAAATGTATATTATAAAAAAAGATGACGATGCTATGCTCTTTATAATTTTGTATTTTTTTGCTTTTTCAACTGGTTGAGCACGGTTTCTAGTTATTTTTTTTCTTTTAAAAAAACCTCCGCAATAATATCATCATATGAATCAAGAATTGAACGACAGAAGTAGCCATTTCTTTCGTTTCTTTGCTGGAATACATATTTTTTATATATCTTTTTACCATCTAATTTTTTTTCTTCTCCCTCACTTTCCGTCATCCGCATTACAACTAAGATGATGTGGAAAGCATGTTAATGACGTTACATCAAGTAAAAACAGAGAAGAAAACGGTGGTGCTGGGAAAAAAGGAGGAGAGAGAGAGAGAGAGAGAGGGTGAAAGAGACAAGAAATAAAGGAAGTATAAGAAACTGCCTAGAAAGCCCATTACCACATTGCGGAAACGCTGTAGGAGTTGGAAAATAGTGATGTTGCTAGTAAAGAGTCTTCTTCTCTTCTCACTCTTATTATTATTGTTATTATTATTATTATTATTCTATATGAAAATAGACGTCACAGCGGTGGCATTTTGCAGCAGCAGTGAGCACCCAACCAAACCAGCCTGCAGTAGAGTAAAAGAGTATAGAAAGTAGTCATCATCATCAACATCACATGTATGTATAATATGCAGTTGAACAAGTAGCAGTAATAGTATAGCAAAAACAAAAATTTTTTTATAAGACACATAAAATGAAACACGGCCAAGAGCAACGAACCAAACTAAATGCAACTAACTAAGCTGAGAAGTCAAAACCACGTTCATTTTTTTCCTTGTCCCATTCTGTCTGTACATATCATCATCCAGTTAAGTTCAACGTTGTTATCCTTCCTTCCGTCCTTCCGTTATCATTTGCGTTGTTACTCTCTCTCTCCTGTTTTTTTGTGCTGCTTCTTGTCCCAAATCGAAAATGAAAAAAAGTCCTCAAAACTCACTCATACTTTTTTGGATACATACATGTATTTTTTTCGGAGATGCTTGTCTTTTCACATGACGTGTGTGTGTAGTAGTAGTGGTGGTATAGCAGTACTAGATAGATGAGTCCATCACCGAATGAAGTAAAAGTGGTGGTGGCAGTGGCAGAGCAAGGACCACAAAAAGAACATGCTCACATTTCCTTTTTTTCTTTTATATTCTCTGGGAGAATGGAAAGCTGCTTTGTGTACTTTTTTATTCGTTACAGTTGTTTTTCTTCTTCTTCTTCTTCGTCTTCGTCGTATTGTAACTGGTGAGAGGTGACTTACTGCCACCACCATCATTGCCGTTGTTGCTTTTTTTGCTTATCTATCCATCCAACAAAAAGCAGAGCAGCAGTAGATATTTTTTGAGAGTTTATGGGGGACTGTGTGTGGAGTAGTGAGAAGAAGAAGAAGGGGGAGGAAACGAAAGTTTTTGACGTGAAGGAAAAGACCAGGCGTGTAAAAAAGCATATAGCTTCGTTTAGAAGAACAATTTCTTTTCTTTTTTTCTCATTCTCATCCTCGTTTTTCATTGTTTAGCGGTTCTCGACTTTTAGACGAAGCCATGCTTTTTTTGAAAGAGGGAGGAAAAGAGAGAGAGAGAAAAAAGAAGAAAACGAAAGAGGGAAGAAGAAGTTTCATTTTAGATTATACCAATATGTTCCCATCTGATTTTGATAGAGATATGTAACAAATGATTTCCCACGTAACTAGCATTCTCAACTAAATGGATTGACTACATCACTACCTATAATGTTTCTACTTAGTTAGGCAGGCTTACTACTGGTCTCTAGCTACTTTAACCCGGTATATCAGGAGTTTTGTTTCAAACGTAAACACATATACAAAAAAGTGTATAATACTATGCATCTATGTACAAGTTGGTCCATTGTGCTTTGCCACCGTATCAGGGTCGTTCTGGATCATGTAAGCGAGCAAATGAGAGTTTTTGTTTCATTAGCTCGAAACAGCTGGATTCAATTGGATTGGTATACACACAAGATAAGTGCCAGGCTGTAGAGAAAAGGCAAAAAGACAATTCATACACTTAATACTCCTCTGGTTATACTACTGAGCACACATATCTACTCTTTTCTCTCTCCTCAAAACTACTCAAGAAAAAAAATGGGTGGGGACGACCACCAGGCCAATATATTCCAGCAGTCTATCTGTCGAATTTTTTTTATATTGGATCAACTTTTTTATTTTATTTTTTTTACATTTTTACTTTTATATCATTCGTAAATATCTCAAAAGTTATGCCACTTGTGTGTAACTTTCTGTTTGTGTGTGTACACTCATATTTTTCTGTAGACATTATTTTATTATTGTTACTATTATTATTATTATCACAGGAGAAAGTACTAGTGCTAGAGCTAGCAGCAGCAGCAGCAACAGTAGTAAAGTCAAAGAGAAAATGCCGTAGTGCAAAAGTGAACCATTACACCGTACAAGAACCGTCGCGTTGTTCAACTAACTTTTTTTACAGGAAAAATATTTTTCATGTTCCACTAGAAACACTTTCTCCATCAATATTGCATGAAAGGAGAATGACAGCATTACGAGTTTCTTTTCTTCCATTTTTACAAGATATTTTAACCATCCCATTATTGTCCAGTGGAAGGATAGATAGGGTTTTTTTCAGTGACGTAAGTCTGCCCCCGAGACATGACATTTTGATATTGCGTGAGAGATTCTACACAGTCTTACATTACGTATTTACACAGGTTTTCTGTCGTGTTAAAAAAATACTTTCCATGCTGAACTATTTTTCATTGCAAAAAATGCCCTTTTAAAAAAAGTGCGCATTTATTCACTTCTCTCTGCTGTCAATTGCACAATAATTTGCTTTCAAGAGTTTTCCATCATCATCCTACCTAGTTCATAATAAACGACTATATTTTTGGCCATGAGTCATGAAGCAATTATTATTAAAATATCACAATAACCATTACGCTGAAAACTCTACAAAGTATAATATGCGCATAGTATGGCATGTAGGTATACGAGCGTAGATGCGTGTGCGGTAAACACATATTTCATATCCCACTCCTCTGCAGAGAGAAAGAGTAATGTTGTATTCACATGTGTAGCTACTAATTCATTTTTACATGCAATCTGGTTTTAGCCACTTTTCCCGGACATTACAGTTATTACGTTGTTTTCTCCGCAAAAAGCACAAAGGCTATTTGCAAGCCTCTCGATTTTTGTAGTGGATGTAATTTCGTTGGTATCAGTCATCTTTAGCATCAGCAGCCGTATGATCGCCGCTGCCACCGCCGCTTGTACAAAAGTAATCATTGCGATCTACGGTAATAATGATAGAGCTTGTACATAGCTCGTGTATGGCTAGCTCATAATATACTTTTACAACGTACAATACAAGCTATTACAGAGTCATATTATAGAAGCCGGTAATATTTTCAGAAAACTGTATACTTCCGCCTGGCATTGGGATTTAGATATAATTTTTTGCACAATAACAAAACTCTCTCTCTCTAAGAATAGAGAAGTATATAGTACACATATCCATCTTCCAAGTACTAAAAAATGTATAACGGTGCATACGAAATAATCCAAATAGGTATCCATTTATGTGG
>JAHZMT010002958.1:0-33848 GCA_027743785.1 Sinhomidia bicolor
ACAAGCAGCTATTGAAATTCACAATTTCACCTTTGCAATTCTATTCTCGTTACAAATTACAAAGTTCATGTCATAGATTTTTTGCTCGCGGTCTTCTCCAAAGCTCTAAATATTTTCTAGATTTCTGCTCTAAAGCAAACGCAAACTGCTGTCATATTGAGAAGCTGTGTATATTGAAAAGTTGTAGTAGGAGTTCTGAAACTTGTAAGTTATACGTGTTTCGTGCCGAGATAATTTTATTTTGAGCGTACCGAACGACAAAGTGTGGCAGGCAGTGTTGTGCTGTTGCAGTGAAGGTAGCTGGTGACAGATGACAACTAACTGGAGCAGCTAGCTAATTCACTTTATTTTTAGTAGCAGTAGCAGGCAGGCAGGCTGTTTGTTTTGCCACTTTTCTTGTTAGTCTTCAGTTTTCAATAACAAAAACGTCTACGTTGATTTTGTCATTTTGTTGGAAGCTGGTGACGACAACAGGCTCATTAACGGTAGCTAACAGCGGTAGAATTAATGCATTTAGTTCATTATCAAGATCAAGTATTTTAAAAGGACATTCAGAGTTTTAATACTAAAGTCACTAGTATCTAGGCTTTCAGTTAGTTATTTTGGTAAAAACTGTCAACAGAAAGGTGATAGGGATATTTTAAGGCTTCACCGGTGACTCCGGTGGTGACTTTTCCCAGTCTTGTTAGTGAACTAGCTCTTGTTAACAAAGGACTTTTATTGTTAGTCAATTTGTTTGAAGCAGATACCTTAATTATACAGTTAACATTTTCCAGAAATGCGTAAGGTGTAAGTTGCAGGTTTGACTTCATTAAAAGTAGAACGGTTCCTTCATTGGTTTCAGGTTAGTGTAGGTGGTAGGTTGATGGTTGATATTAGGTTGATTTCACAACCTAACCTAGCAACGACAAAATTAAAGTCACAGTTGATTGTAGCATCTAAATTCATTATATAATGTAACCATATTTTCCTAACCTAATGTCAGCCGAATCTAGTCTAAAACCGATAAGGGACCATTGACTTTATTACTTCATACTTTTGGTGATTGCCAATTATTGATTTCTTGTCTGTATACAGATTGATCTTGTGAAATCAGTTTTGAATTTCCACTTATAACATCTAATGAAATTCCATCGTGGATCGTTTACCATTTGGTCATTTTATCCATTGAGATAGCAACTAGCTTCAGCGTTAAAACTCATTTTCAAAAGCAGAAGATATGGATCGACACGAGCCTTGGGAGATGTTTAAGATGATAAAGCGGTATTTCGATACCCATAACACGTAAGGATTACTCTTTTCAAAAATGCTATTTACCCTATCGTGTATTGAATTGTACGTTTTGATAAATTTCGATTGTCATCTTCTTTTGCAGCATTCGAAGACTGTTTACATTGACTATTGTATTATTCTTCCTTTTGTGGATATTCGGATTTCGGTTTCTCTCGGATGAGGTTGTGGAGACAACAGGTAATTATTATTCTGTAGTAATCTTATTACTACAACCGAATGCAGTCATGAGACTCAAGAAATTGAAATTTGTTATTGTTATACAGCGGAAGAAATCAACACTTGTTTGGAACGAAACTTGTACAAGCTAAGATGGGAAAAGGATAACATGGATAGCAACATTCTTCATTTTCCTCTAATGAAAGATGAACATAACTTCCTCCCGTATATCGGAAATGGATATATTGGATCAACTATGATGGATGAATCAACTGTCAGAATCAAAGGACGGGTATGCATTAACTGTAGCCTATGATTGTAACAATCAGATCGTATACCATGATTTTAGGTTCATGACTTTAAGGGATTTGTTTATAATTTAGCACGGACGAACACTTGTGAATAGAGTGCCTTTTCGACCAGTGATTAGGGTTTCTTTGACGGACGAGAGCACTCGAAAAGAAGCTATAGTTTCTCAATTTCGTAGAGGGACAGTGCAAAAATTCTCCTGCATTGAACGATCACAAGGAGACACGGTTGAAGCCGTCAGTTTGTTTTACGCCCACCGGACTCATCCATCCGTATTTGAGCAGGATGTTACCATCCGAAATACTGGAAGCTCCAATGTTATTGTCCAGTTTGATCAACTTGGCTGGAGTGGTGAACCTCCTTTCAAAACCGAAATTAAAAGGTACGTATACATACCGTGCTACAAAACTGTTAATATTGAACATCATGCCAAGTTTTTTTTACATAAAAACATTGGATCTTCTTACATAGTCTTGACTTGCCTAACGGTGAGCTTCAATACGTTGTTGGAACAGGGATGATTGAGCTTGATCATGGAAATATTGCCGTTGTCGTTGCATCAAAAAAAGTGCCGAATGCTGTCGAAGTAAGTTCTTACACAATTTCACTAATCGCAAACTCGACTCATAGTTGTGCTTTGAACTCTGATGCAAGAATGCAAAATATATTATGTGTATACCGTTTCTAGGTGAAGGCTAACAAATTTGTGTCGTTCAGATTTGTGTCAGTTGTCAACTATGTTTTTGTAAATTCAAAGAAGGAGTATGATGCTATGAAGACCTCGTTGATCCATAAGTCTGAAACGGTATGAAAATTCTATTTTAATCTTTGATTTTTTTGAATAGTCACATTAATTAGAAAGTTCAAAGCATTATATTATGTTGTTGTATAGGAATTGCAAAAGGTGATGGCTCAAGATGTTCATAGTTTCTTTGGTGCTCACGAAAAGGCCTGGAATGATTTATGGAAGACTGGGTTTTACATTAGTACATCCATGGCCTCAAATGCACTCAACGGCTACAAGATAAATGCTACGATTTATAACGTTTTGTCGCAACTTCGAGCACCTTTGTATGAAGTAAATGTTCCCGCAGCGCAGATAGCAGAAGCTAATTCAGTTCTTACGTACGCTGAAGGTTGTTATGGCGGTCATCATACCTTGTAAGTTTGATTAACGAGTTCCTCCCCATAACAATATTAAACATTAACAGTTTAGTCTTTGTATGTTTTAAATTATAATCTCTTTCCCTTTTTAGGCAAGCTCCAAGTTTGTGGTCCTCACTCGAGTCTGAAAATGATATTCTTAGAGTATCTAATTTGTGGCTGCTTACCCTGGAGAAATTGGTACTTTTATAAATATTTTTACTGTTTCTTTACTTGTTTTTATGGTGACACCTTTTGTTGCGTATCTATTCAAAATGTCATTTTAAAATTTTATAGGGATGCCACAGACTACTCAAAGCTGGGGCCTCAGGGGTAATCCAAGGAATGGTGTTGAGTTTTGGAGCTTTGAAGTTTAGTAATCATCATTTAGAGTTTAATACCGAGCCCAAGGATCTCCACAGAGAATATCATTTTCGGTAATAAGTTTATTTAAACATATTACATGATCAATATTTAATTAGCCAAACAGTTTTTAAGTAAAATATTTATTATAGCCGCATTTGGTATGGCAACGCTACTCATGTAAACATCAGCGTATCTATCGGGGAGGATAATAAGGCGATGCTAAACGTTGCTCTTGATCGAAGTGATCGTGATTACTACGCTTGCGATGCTGGCTGCTTGGATACTCCAGTAGAGCTTGCTCCAACTAAAAAGCAGTTTCCTGTAAAGCTGACTGATCCTGTGACTTCAATTTTGTACATAACTTCAGACAGACAACATGTCGAGGAGTTACGATTGTCTATCCACGTGAAAGAGGTTCTTGAAGGTTAGGTGCAATCATTCTTTCTGATTTTTTTCTGTTTCATCTGATTCTGATTCGATCGTACTAGTGTGATTCTGAATTTATTTTAGCACCTGCACATGAACATCATGTGATCTCAATGCATAAGCATGGTACCGGATATGGTGCCATGTCTACCATGTTTTGGGTGTGCTTATCACTGCTGATTGTTCTCTTCCATCTGTTCTTGTTCCATTTGGTGTACACGGAATACTTCAGTCCAACTACCGAAAAGTATAGGTCAAGGTACGTCGAGTGACCATTCGTGTTATCTTATTGCATACTACAACAACTCTGTGTATCATATTATTCATAATTATTTGGAAGGGCCCTGTTGTTGCTTTTAATACGCTTTTTCCACTTTTAAAAAATACAATATAAAACAAAATTTTACCGTTTACCTTTTGTGGGTTGCTAACACGTCATTTGTACCTTGCCTTTCTAAAATAAAGTCAGAAACGGTATTATTGGTATTATTATCATTTATCTAATCTTGTCGACTAGAGCACTTCTATATTATTTATTCATATTTATTTGTTCTCAAAACACTATCAGTGTAACCCTTTGAACAGTTATTGAGTGATTTGATAACTAGTCGGATTTCTGTCTTATTTCTTTGTAGCACCCCTTATAACTTTTTTGGGAATAGCAGAAACAGGGTTCTGCCAAATGATGCGATATTTATGCAACTTGCCTCTTTAATATTTGTATTTGCTTATTATTTTACTAACAATTTTACTATTCAAAGTAATTTTTGTCTGTAGTTAAATGTAATATTATTGTTAACTAGTAGATTATTTAATTTTTCTGTTGTTTGGCTTCATACTAGTGCGTCTTTAATTAATTTTAAGTTTTGCAATTGCTGTTAAAATTAGGAATTCACGCTTAAACTAGTTACTTACGTGTTGTAAGTTACTAACAGTTTTATTCCTTCCAATATGCCACCAATGTATATTGGACTGAATTATATAATTAGTCAACTTTGTTATTTTACAGAAAAGTATCCGATTTTTGATGAACCCCTCAATTATCAAATTGTTTGGAATTTCAATTTCATCCCATCATTTTCAAATTTGTAACCGTTTTCTGTGCTTATAATTTGAAGAGATTCATAAATTGTTTGAGATTCCGGATGATTGACCTCAAGTGACTTAAAAGATCAACGATATCTCAAGCGGACGTTTATTTTTCTACTTCATCTAAATATCGATTTTAGTCAGGGATATAGTGATCGAGTCATCACCTCCGTCATGCAAAAGCATTTTTCTAAATTGCGAATGATGCATGTGTAGTAGCTAGGACAATAATTGCTTGTTAATTTTTAAAAAGTTAAGTCATGTTTTCAAACCCAAAATTACGCGCGAATCTTTCCATATTACGCTGCTCATGGCATTGAATTGTCCTTAAATTGACATTACATATTTTGTTTCTTCTTTTATTGACTTTCACTGTTCAGAGAGTAAAGAAAAGACAAATATTATGCATTTAAAGCATTTCTGAAGTTTCCTGTAAACAACCAAACCAAGTACCGATGATAAACCAAAAATACAACCCGCTTTAATAAAGTAACCACACAGGCAATAAGGAAATAATATTTAGCTTTGTAACCATAGTCACTTTATTAAAATATGCTAGCGTTCAAAGACATTATTGCTATATGGGCGTGATCTCTTGAATACCTATAAATTTCAAAATTCAATTTTACTACGTAAATGTAATAATTGATAATATATAAATTATATATGTAAAGTGCCAGTGAACGAATTGTACGAGCGAGCTACTTAATTCATTACATTATATTTCGTTTAAGGTTACGTGTATTCTTGTTAATTTGTTTCGTATGAGGATTTGAACCAAAAGGAAATCTCAGCCAAAGGTACATTATTTTAATTTTTATATTCAAAAAGTTTCCATTGGGTCAAATCTCGTTTCTCAGAAAACTTGCAACAGCGATCAATTATTATCTGAAAACAGCATTCCATGAATCATGGCGATGTGCTGCTCAGGTAAAATGCTTATTCCTAAAAAAAATTTCGCAGTTCAGCAGCAATTATTTTATTGCTGTTACTTATTGTGTAACGTACAGGACGGATGTGTAAAACGCAAAATTTCAAACCTGTCCTTACGCTATTTTTGTCTTCTGTTTGTTCTTTCTCTGTGTATCTTCGTTGTGTTTCATGTCTACGTACATGTTATGTTCTTACGGATTCTTTTTAAATTATTTTGTGTGATTTTACGTTTTGTTTTAGGTTGGAGCTAAGCATTGGGTTAATGCAAATCGATTCATATAAAATATAACTTCAATACTTCATTTGTATTTATTTATTTACACATACTTGTTACTGTTTAGCTTATACTTACTTGTTAGTTTTGCTTTTACTATTTATGTCATTTTCCCAGGGAAAATGTTTTAGTCATATTTGTGCATCTGAAGAGTACCGGTTGTCAATCTCATCTAGGAATAGAAACTTTTCTTTTAAAAACAAGGAGGCACTTTTGTCTTTCATAACGATTGTCTTTAGAGCAGGTAAAATTGATGTAAATGAACTCACATTTTATATTGCATTGTTGTTTCTAAGACTAAGTAAATAAGTATTATTTTAGGTATATTATTTATTTACAATGTTTTTGTACAGAACCATAACTGAACTGAAAAGGATAAGTGAATGTATAATCGACTGAATGAGAAAAGTTTTGTATGCATATTTCTATTTATGTATTAATTTATTTTAGGAAAATAATTGTTACACTGAATTGTACCTTTTGTTTTTTTATCATGAGAAAACATTTTATGCTGTAATTAAATCTGCTGTATGTGTACGATGGTGGTACGATTGTTTGTTTTCGGTTTTATAATTTTATTTTTCGTTAACGTAATGTAACTACCAAGTAAGTGATATATGCGACAAAATATGTTCCGAAACTATATTGAGAAAAGTTTATGCAATTTTGACGAAATTACTACAAACTATTATTATACACAAGCTATAACATGTTAACGTTAAAATTAGCGCAAGTTCAAAATTGTCTTTGATGTGGTGCTAGTACAACTTGAAGAAACACGAAGCAAAACGTCTATATCAAAAAATAAAACGATTAAAGAATAAAATAATTAACGTTGAAAGTTTGAAAAGTTTGATGTTACTTTTATTTATTTTCTCTTTAATATTAGTAGCCTCACAGAGACCTAGCAGTTTAACGGCGAAAATGCAAAAGTATATTGGAAAAAAATAATAATTCTGCTGGTATTTATCTCCGTAATAATAAAGTGTTTTTGACTATTGTGAATTATGGACTAGGTAATGTTGAGTTTACACAAAAATATCAACTGTGTCAGCACATCACACGAGTAACTGGATTAGTGTTCTATACAACGCAAGTACAGTCTACTCGTTGTTTATTCAAACCATTCGAAATATATACTCAAATTTTCCCGTTTAACAATGTCCAGAAGTCTTAAACGATGCTCCCGCTGAATTTTTAAGCAACTCCAAATCCTTAAAACTTCCAAGTCGTTTTCACTGAGCAATAGTTCTTGAATAACTTCATATTCAATATTGTTGCATTCCACAATCGTGAGTCTATTCAGATTTTTCATAGGATTCGTCTAATAAAAACGACAAAAAATTATATAGCATTACGCATTACGAACAACGAGTTGTACAATGCCCCAATGTTGACGTACCTGCCAAACCCTTCTGAACAATGATATGCTAATATCATCACAGTTTTTAATTAGAAGACTCTCTAGCCATACGGACGAAATGAGAAGCTGGAGAAGGGTGCTCTCCAAGGAAGATTCGCTTTTTTCATCTGACCACAGCTCTATAATGGTTAACATTTTAAATAGCTCCTCAATTGGTGACATACCGCTACTAGTATACTCTTTAATTGCGCTCAGCGCTATTTTCCGTAGTTTTGGGCATGAACGTCCTAGGCCTAAACAGAGAGTTAAAATTTTACAAAGGTGATAAAATATATGTTTGAATGGACAGTGTTCCTGTACTTCAACTCTTTATGCACTTACTGACTACATTAATCGAATCAAACTTGTTAAGAATGAGATTTTCCAAATTTCCTCCAATTACTTGAAGAATAGGAAGTACACCCTCTTCATAGTCGATTGTCAGTCCTTCTGAATTGGTTATGGTCAACGTTCGCAAACGTTCGAATTGCATAAATTTATAGAACGTATCGTTGTCAATCCAGGCGTTCATGATGGAGAGTATCTTTCATTTTTTTAATACAACGAGGTTGAATTGAACCAGATTAAAATAAAATATGTTCCATAAATTAAATCAAACGCGTTTATATCATTTTCACCTCTACGTTCGGACAAAGAGTTGCAGCTGCATCTATAGAGTCCCCTCTTACACAGGGAGCAGTGGAGTATAGTGACCTAAGTTTGAGCAACGAGTGATTTTCGGAATTTACTACTGATTTAGGATCCAAGTGTTCAAACACCTAAAATTGGAGAGTAAAATAAAAAGAGAAAAAAAACATTTGGATAAAAAATAAAATTTCTAAACTTTTATTTAGCCTTCCACGTCTGTAAAAATGTTATTCAACCTGAAATATCTTGTCAAAATCAAAATCCGTTAAACTGGGTAAATGTTGTAGTATGGTTAGGGCACCGATCCACGTTGTTTTAGTTTCCGTAATAAGTAGCCTCTGCAGCTTTTGGCACCTTTTCACTTCATCATTCATTCCAGCCCCACACAAACTAAGCAAACCTTGATCTGTTATCATTGTAGACGTCAAGTTTAGCTCAACCAAATTGGGACAGTTGAAAGCTATTATATCCAAAACCTTTAGAATCAATTAGCAATGCTTTATTTCCTTGGTACATACAATCGTATTTTTACCATTTCATAAGAATTAGTGTATTGTTTGACGCTCACGTACAGGATCAATAGTTATAGTCATTGTTAAATTCAATGAAACAAGTGATTTCAAATGTGGAATCAACTTCATTAATAGACTAGGTTCCACATGACGCACATATGATAAATTCAAGTCACGCAGTCTCTGCAGAGGTATTAAATGAAAATTTTACAAGCATGAACTCAATTTAAAAAAGATGAAATTAGTAGGTGATGACAGTGATGACTACCTTGCATCTTGGCAGGAAATGTAATCCATAAAAAACTTCCCCAACACCCAGACTCAAGTTGAGTGATTGCAACTGCTCAAGAATAAGTAGATGCAGGTACTTTCTGTTCAAAGACATTTTCGATCGGATAACTTCCATCAGGTCCTCAAGGATTCGTGACGCTGTAAAAGCATGTAAATAAAATTTACAACGAAAAAAATTATCATCATGTTACTATTAATTCATAAATATCAAAAGTTTATATTTTATTCATAAATTATAACATTGTCCTTAAGATAACTGACTACTTTTAAAGTATAAGCATATTTAAAACCCATAAAGCAGCAGACCTATACTCTGCTGTTTCCAATGTTCCAATTTCACTTCAAAGCTAATCATTTAAAATACTACTTAACATATACCTAGCGTATACTACATATTACAACTAAATTCGCTATTTCAAGTCGGCTGTTGTTGGGATTCAAATCAAAAGTTCGATGAAGTTCCTTCAAGATTTATTACAGGGCGGAGCAAAGTCATTTCGTCCATTTTGATGATGCCATTGACTTTTGAAGCCGGCTTTTTAGTAATTGAGACCACGAAACCTGACTAAAACATAGGCATAGCAACATCTTTCATGTTTACATGCATGCAGAGAGTGCAATATACATATTTCGTATCTACTTGCCATTGTTGCTAGAGATACGCTTGCTTGGACAGGCATGCATTATTGCATTGAATAGAGCAAGTCGCTAAAACTTAACTTGCATTTTAACGATTTCAATGCACACCTGTATTTGAATTTAACAAAGAAGTAAAATACGGTATCCTGCAACCATTATGCCATAAAAACTACGAACATTTTTACACAACCACTTGTACCAATTTTTTTATAAAGCCACAGCTAACATTTATGTCAAATATATATATAACCTAAAGATGTACGCATAGTACTGTCCAAATGATCAATGCCTTTTGAAGACAATTACTAAATTCGGACGATATAGGTTTTCACGAAGAAGGAGGCCATAATACGAACCATATGGACGGTGTTACTTGATTCTACGTTTATCAATTGACCATGCATCATCTATTCAAATACATACAAATATTTTTTTCAACGCCAGACTTTAATATTTATTGGAGTTCATGTCGGAGATTCCATTGACCACATTTCTACATCTACACATTTAATTGTCGCTCAGTAGTAACTAACAAATGCAGAAAAAGCTAAATGAAACGACAATCTAAAGATTTCTGATGTACTGTTGTCAAAGTTGCCTTTAAGCAGTCTTTTATCTTGCTCTGATTTAACAAAATGAATTATATGTATAGATACACACATATATGTAAAAAAACGTCTTTGGTACAAATGTCTGCGTAGTATCTACAATTATTGCCTACATAAATGCCGGTATATTTATGATGATGAAGGATGTAGATGCACATACATATTTAGGTACGTACTACATACATATATCAATTTTGTAGTTTCATAATAATGTAATCATACTTGTTATATCATTATATGACATAAACACATACAATTTTATCGCAAGGAAAGATTCAAGTTCAAGGTAGACAAAGTCCTGCTGCATAGTTTCATTCTATTATTTCTATCACATCAGATTGTAGTTCGTACTGTTAATACGTATTTTTTTCAGTTCGTCTTAAGAAGAACATCCCGTCATTTTACCTACCTCTAGATTTCTACCTGTTCTTGCTCTTATGTAAACTTTAGATAACAATAATAATGGTACATTGCAAACTACAAACTACTTGAGTAAGTCATTGCCCTCTCCCTCTCCCTCTCTCTCTCATCACCACCACCACAAGCACGACGAAAACGACGACGTCTTCTTTTCATGAATGTTCATTGCTCAGTCAGTCAGTCACTCACAGTGAAGCCAGCAAGCAGTTGAGCAGTTGAACCAGTGGAAAAGACGCTGCTGCTGTGTACGCTCACTTGAGAACAAGCACAAAGAGGCTGGCTGTTGAGAAGATGAGTTGTTCAAATGTTACTGTTTCTAAAATGTTCAATCGGACTTTTGTATACTGCCAACTGCTGAGATTTTAAAAATGTTTTTTTTGTTACCAGCGGCAAGCTTGCTCTGTCCATTTGGTTGCCATTGACTCTGAAGCCATGTCTACTGCTGAGCCAACTTTTTACCATTATTTTAGTCCATGATAATGATAAATGTGCTGAAAACGCTCCATAGCGTTGCTGGTACCTGTACACACAGTTATCAAATCACGTTCTATCCCATTCTTTTTATATGTTTGTGTCTGTCAGTTTTTGCATGCTTTCGTTTCTAAGACAATGATAGGTTGCCGAATACCGATTATTTTTTTTCAAAAAAATCTGCTGTAGACGCTAAAATAATTCTTATAATGTACAAGTCTTTGCTTGCCATTTGATATTGATAAGATACATTGCAAGGTGCTTATTTTTCATGTTTTCTCCATTATTGGTTGGCAGTTGTAAAGTGAGTATGCAATTCAAAAAATGAACGAAATGAAGGTTTTAAAAGCTTTATATTTTTTAAAGCATGTATGTAGATAGCGTTGGTGCGAGTATTTTATACATTAAAGACACGAGTACGCACAAGGATGTTCAAAAACGCTGGCTATCTTGCGTATCGCAATGTCAGGAGGAAGACAAAAAATGTTGCCTCGAGGAAATTAAATAATTTGATGATATAGTGTGTGTATTGTAATTATCTATACTAGTTGCCACTGTTCATATGCTGAGCAGTATCACCACACACCTGCATTTGTACTTGTTCTTACAATCATTTCATATCAATGGCCATAACACAGCGGAATGATAATCCGAAACCAATGAATGGTTATATGAAAATTACATTTGATTCAACCATTCTTTAGAGGATGGCTAGTTTGGATAAATGCTCTTTTCCGATTTTGGTTGGGCTCAATTCTCTCAAGAAATCTTTTCGTATAAATCCTATCAAGTTACGCCGCATGCATGATGCTACATGAATGTATAAGAAGTTTACACTTTAAATTTGAAAAAACAATTTACATTTTTGCGTACGCTCATTTTACTTCTCCTAAAATAGAAATATGGTTTCAGTTTTTTAAAAAAATCTGACCTTCTTGTAATTTTACTATATTTCACCTGCAGCAATAGATCGTTCAATAAATTACACCAATTGTTAATTGCACACAATGAGATGAATATTACACTACGGTTTGCTGTTTCACTGCATTAGATGAAAGAAGGATTAGAACGAAGACAAATACTTTCCATTTCGTCTTATACTTGCATCTACTTCGTATAACATATTTTACATAACGAGTTCCATAATATACTCCATTCCGCAGTGATATAATATGTAGCATAGCTTTACATACGTTTTGTTTATGGTGGTGTTATTGAACTCCCTTTGTAATCGAATAATTTTTAAATGAAAAAGTTGGTGGTCAGCGCTGACAAGAGAAAATCCTGTATTGTCTGTCAATCGTGGTGAATTTGTGTGGAGTAGTATAAAAGTAAAGCATATATTGGGCTTATTTATTTGATTACAGGGAATCCTAAACATGATGTGACACGACGATGATACGCAGTTTATTTTACAAGTTGCATTTTTTGAAAACACAGTAGATTGTTATAGATGATACCCTAGCTTCGGATGAATAGGATGAAAGTAAATTATTTTCTGGGTTTTCAAACTGCTTGCAATTTTACGAATACAAGCACTAGTTCAAAGTATACTGGCGATACAGTGTTAGCAAACAGATTTATTCACATAACCTTTTAGAATATTTATGCTCTATAGACCTTTTTAACTTTCACTATCTTTAATAGATTTTTGATTTTTGAAAAAGGCCAGCTATACCGTGCCGTTTACATGTTAGTTTCATTGCCCAAGCAAAGGTAATTTATACAGCAAAGTCGGACAACCACTTACGCATTTCGACAAAAGGTCCTTCAAAATTAAGATAGCCTTCATTTTCCAATAAAGCATTCATCTCTCTAACCGAATGAGCGGAATAGCAAATCAAGTCCCAATGTTTTGCCAGAGCCATCATTGAGTATTTACGAAGCGTATGTGGCGAGTGTCTTCGAGGCATGTTCCTTTTCCGTAGAAAAAGCAAGGTATTGAGCTTTTAAAAAAGAAGTACATGTTTCATTTCTCAAAGTCCGTTCAAATGAAAATTATAAGGTTATTATTACATCACGATCACGGTATAAAAATCCACAATACAAATATAACAACCTTTTGAATTCGCTACTCGATGTATTATTATATATAAGCGTTTAAAGTTATTTGTAATACATTGACTAATTTGAAAATAAAATTGGCTGAATAAATACTTGGATTAAATGATTTTGCAACACAACACAGGTACCGACATAGTGCAGTTTGTGGATAACAACTAGTACATTGGAAACGCCATGAAAAGGTTATAGAACCCTCAAGGGTTGTAAAACTGGGGTGAAAGTCAATACGACAACATTGACTTTTATCAAGTTTAAAGCCAACCAACCACATAAAAGATGCAGACCTTAGAGACTGCTTGGACAGACATACCGCATAGAATTCAAGTAGTAAGGCAATGAATAAGTGATACATAATAACAAGCACAGAGATTCGCCTTATTTCAGTAAAACAGTGAAAACAGCATCGAACACACACGAACAATAGTAAAGCGACAAAAACAACGTCAAACATAAAAACGGTCCTTTTGGAAAAGTATGGAGGCTAGACCGGAACAAAGGAATAATTGCACACGTATTCCTTAAAACCTCATTTCAATTTCTTAACCAGCTTTTAAGAAACTTGGCATAAGTCTCCATGAAAGCTGTAAAATTGTACATTTATTCTTTTCCGTGAAAATTGATGTATGGCATAGATGCTCAAGCATACAAAATATGTGGTACGTAGGATAACTTTACTCAAAAGTTTCACCACGATCAAACGTTAACAAGGGAAAAATCTATTTCCAAGAGAAAGCAGAAAATTCCAGACAGTTACGGACATCTACAAGTAAAAGTAGTTACAAATGGTAATTATGAGCGGAAATTAGCGTTCTCCTCATCTTCTTTCTTACAACAATGTCGTGTTCCGTATGTTGAAGTGTACGTGCTACAAAGTAACAGCTCACATCGTATATAATGTAAAACCTACTCATTTTACGACTGTTAACATACGTACCGGGACAGGAACTAAAAACAAAATATATGTAATGTGCAAAAAATTATACACACGAAATTCCGTTTTTTTCTCCATAAAAAGCAAGTCAGTAGATAAAATTGCAAGACAGGCGATGAACATGCATGCTCTATATACAATTTAAAGTTAAAAAATGTTTTCAAATATAGAGACAGAGAGGCTCTCTTTATGGTCAAATGGAAAGAAAAAAATGGCATGGTAGTGAAGAAAAGGGGCTCACAGACTGTCAGCTACTTTTCGCTGGAAGAAAATGAAAGAGCTTTCTTATTACTTAATGAAGACGGTTCTTTGTCAGTTAATATACATAAAAAGCGAAAGGAAGAAAGAGGGTTAGAGAAATGAATTATGAGTGAAAGTGAAGGAAAAGCGGAGCGGAACATTGACTACTTTTCACTTTTTCGTGCGGTAACCAGCCCTTCAGTTAATTAAGACCACTTAGCGTCTCAACAGAGATTGGTTAACTTCACAAAATCAATTTCTCTAGAGACTTAGTTTTTTTGACATTTAGTCATAGCCTTTTAATAACATGTCGTCTTTGCACCGTATGCTGCAAAATGTCAGTCAACAGAAACCATGGACATGGCGATAACCGTTTACGGGTGTATTGTGGCTCGATTGGTTTACGATAGTAACGTTTAAATACAGGATATTATCCAGAACTTTGCTAGTTCTTTCTTTTGTTTGATGCTAGGTCATGACTATATTCCCATTACTACAGTATTACTGAGGATAATAAATAAATCGACGATTATCGATTAGTATAGGGGACTGTCACATTGCCCATATACGATTTCAATTGCCCAATTTAAAGTTTTCTGGAAAAAAAGCAGAGACTGCCTGAAAGAACGTGCAACAGCTTGTAAATAATGAAAATTAATAAGAATTGCAAATACGCTCTAAATAGTAATTACTTCATTACTTTAAAGCATTAATTTTGGTGCTGAGTCAAAAATTTAATGTACTGAGTTTTAATGGTTTCCAACTGAAATTTTTAAACTGCGTATTATAGATCTGTTAAAAGATAAAAAGACTGAAAGGAAAACAAAAACACTTTATTTGAAAGGGGAAATGCTAAAGGCAACTAAAAGCACTCACACCTAAAGTGGCTACTTTCAGAAATGACAGGTCAAAAGTTGATAACTTTGTTTCAAGTGGTTTGATCATTTGCTGGAAAAATAATATTCTCGCACATAGGTACGGTACATTGGTTTCTTACAAAGTTCTACATCACTTTTGTTTTGGTGTTGGTGACTTCAATTTTATTTGTTTGACATTTTTTCCTGTAAAGTACAACTTGGGACAATGCCTACTTGCCTACCCTCGTGTTCTCGCTCACTAACTGGTAAAGTGCAAGTAGATAAGTAAGCGTATTGACGCACTTAAGTGTCAAGAGGAGAAGAGAAAAAAAGCTGCCACAAAAATCACAAGAATAGCAACTCAGTTCTCTCAGCCTTACGTATCGTCGAGCAAGGGAAGATAAATGAATTAAAAAGGGTTGAAGCATGAGTAAATATCATCCAAAAATACACTTTGAGGGAATAGGTCGCGTTCTGGATCTTTTCTCTAATGACTTTTCGCAAACAATAATGTATTTATGTACTTTTAGCAAAAAAATACTAGCTAATGGACATAAAAAGTTTTGTTCACCTGAGGACCGAGTAAAAACACAGTTGACATATAATGGCTAATGAGTAAAGCGGAACAATCTCAGAAATAGAAAAAAAATGTATAAAAAACATAAAAGCAATAACACGAGGTTCATAAAATAAAGACTTCTATCAATGGAACCGACAGCAACAACAAAACATGACATAAATATTGTACATCACATTGACAGTAATTAAATTGACATAAATATTTACTCATTTGGTGATACTTACGATTCTAGGATAGTTTGATGAGTGCCTGTCCAAAAATAGCTTTTAGCTCACCTTACAGAACGCGTTGACTGGTCAATATACTTTGAAGCTACCCTTGTAAATTTTGTCCTCTCTTTGAAGAATTGCAGTGTTTTGACTAGTTGGTTAAATTTAAATTCACTCACTTGCACACCTTACAATTCTCAGTGTTTTCTTGAATTTGAATTTGAAAATTACAAAGGATTTCAAAACTATCGTTTCCACAGTTTGACTACCCTCAATTGCTATACGAACATCACTTTGCCTGTCGCTATCATAAAGATAACACTAATGTTTACTTACTAATTTGCTGTTCACCCTAATCTAACACATTCAATTAGCTTCCACAACTTCAGAAACTTGTTTCATGATCATCAAGAAATGACAGAAATCGTAAAGTGTTCTATTCAAAATATACAACACAATCGTCATATCTTTACAAAACCTATCATCAAACAATATCTGATTCAAAATACTGACAGAAACTAGCTCAGTTAACTCAAAGTTATAACACAATCATCATTCGTTATCTCAACTGAAAAAATGTTAACCTACCATGTCAAAAGCTAATTCATACAAACAATTAATCACCTGACTGAAATTAAATTATCTCTTTATTATATCCCTGCCTTGCGTCTCCAAAAATCGCAAACTAACAATTCCAGTAATAAAGCCGCAACTACAAAAAAACAACCTCATTACCACCTGTTTACAACACCATATTACAAGAAAATAGGGAAACTAGGGAGCAGTGCAACCATGCCTTAAGAAAGCCAACTACGACGAATAAACGGAAAACTGAAGAATAGATTAACCCATCAAAGATACAATTTTGAGTTTTTTGGCATGAAAATCTGTTATTTGAAAGAAAAAAGAATTGCAACTACACACAACATTATTTTTACTCATGCTGGAAAGTCGAATGTAGGTTACTACGCTTGCTTTGCTTGTCGCCGCCGTCGTCCTAGTGCACAACTTTTAGGAAGTAACTATAAATATTCCGCCAAGATACAAACCAGTGTGTGTGAGTGTGTGTGTGGAAGCGAGTATCTCGTTCTTCTTCTTTCTTATCTTCAAGCCTACTTCCTCGTATTCGTATGTATCGTGTAATTCAACATCATCTCTTTCCAATGAGCAGCAGCGTCTCTCGCACGCATCGTAATAATATCTGATCTCAGTCAGCCTTCTACACTTTTCACTCATGAGAACCAAGTGTAACCTCACCAGCAGCAGCAGCATCATCATGAGGAAGGAACATGTTGCTTTTTCATTTTTTATATATTTCCTTTTTGTTTTCTGTTTATTGTGCTGAATAGTTTGTTATTGAATTGCACAATATTAATGATGATGATATTTCACCATTATCACTACAAGATGCACACAGTAGTACATAAAAATAGCTCGGTTTGTCTCACTTGAATAATGTGTAGGTATATTATCCGTATATATATATATATGTATAGTGTTCCAAAATGTTTACATTCTAAAGTCTCACTGTGTTAGTTAGTAGCGTATTTAGCCTAGTCACTGTTTTGAAACTTTCACAGGATACGTTAAAGTCTGTTCGTGACGATAAGCAAGTGCAATAATAAAATAGTGTAATATATGTATGTACATATATACCTATTTGTATTTAGTCTATTGACCAAAGTTTTGTGAATACGAATGAATATCTTGCTTGACACATGTTTTTTAGCTGAGTGTATTACTACATTTCAATTTGCCATGTAAAACTGTATTGTGGAGTTTTGTAGTAGTAACGGAATTGCGGTTTCATTCTGCAAAGGCAAAGGCTGTTTAAATGGCACGACCTTGTTCAATACGTGAAGAGTCATAGTCATATTGCTCATAATGATAATAAGTATAGTTAAAAATAATGTACACTTTTCCAAAGACTGTGTCAGTATAGTATCGTGTGTCGAGTGGAAAATGAAAAAAGCTGTGGGGTTTTTTAAAACCACACTACTAACACAAATCTGTGCAAAACGCATGGTATTTGTATTTTTTAGCTACTGCGTGTAATATTATGCATAGGCTTGTAGAATGTATTGCTGTACTAGCAAAATTTTGGTTCTGTATTCGTGTTACCAAATTCGGCTGCTGTGTACATGCTTAATAATTTGGAATTATGAAAAGAAATTATTGCATGAGTAAATGCTGAAAAATTTCCGAATTAAGTATAATAGACGATTGCATTTTTTGTTGGGTATAAAGTTCACAGAATATCAGATGTCAAGTGTGCAGTGAGCTCCTTTAAAATAATGAATGAACATAATATGCTGTTGTAGAGGAAGAACAGGTAGCTAATTTAATTTCGATGAAATGGTACACTATTGACTTTCTCAATAGAGAAATTTGATACTATGTATTAAATTGAACATATTCAATGCAATGCCACGTGCATTGACGCGGATGGCAATTTGTTAAAAACCATTATTATTACTATTCTTATGCAATAAAAACTTTAATTCGATATCCGGTTTAATTTGTAAAGAAAAGCAAAGAAAGTATTAAATTGCTCAATTTTTGGAGTTGTTAATTTTTACTGTGAAAGAAAGACATTTATATTGATACATTTGAAATGAAATTGAATATGCATGTACCAATCTGGAAGTATCCACAAGCAAGTGGAAATAACGCTCACTTCATGTTTATCAGGGATTTAGCTTAAAGCTACACAGTCAAATTTAACATAGGTGAGCAGTGATTAGGGAGCGCCACTTCTATTCATGAACAAACAAACAAACTTTCGGAACAGCAAAACCAGAGATCCATAGCGTCAGTGCACGGTACAACGTATGTATATTCTCGAACACATCTCTTCCAAACTTATTTCATCTCTTGTCCGCTGGGATGGGCTTAGAACGTTCAAAAAGTATTATGGTAGCATTAATGGACAGTGAGGATTTGTACATAGATTTTATATATAAATGTATCTGTTTAAGTATAGAAAAAACCAAAAATATTACATTGCATTTGAAGGCTGAGGAAAATCTTAAATCAGTTCTATGGAAAGGCGAATTTTCAAATATTTCCATGCAATCAGAAAAACTCTTCTTGTCATTCCACTGTAAAATTTTCATGCTGCCATATATAGAGTATAGTGTATATACGTGTTACTCCAAACTTGGATGGTTTCATTTTACAGGGGTAAAACGAGACTTTGTGCAAAACAAAGATTTTATTAAAATTGTTGATGAATTTAACAAATACAAGCTCTTTAATATAAACACATACATACCTAATTCTGAAAAAACTGTACAATTTTGTGTTCAAATGGGCAAGTTAAAAGGCATGTTTGTTTGAATGCAGACTAGTGTGACAACTTCCAGCACCATCGAAATATGTACCTACCTACTTTATAAAGTGTTACATTGACTTGGCTTGGCATTCACTATCGAATCAACGGGCCCCTCATGATTGGATTTGTATTTCCACTGTCTCAATCCTTTGACAGGGCAGTTTCTAATTAAGCACATTTTTTTATCCTCTCTCTTTCTCTTTCTACTTCTCTGACAACATGACTTCTATATGAAAGCCACAAAACCAAAACAACATGATAATATGCTGACGCTGTCAAGAAAAAAAATCTTTTCGGTCCAAAAAAGTAAATTTTTGCGTTTTACAAAAGTTTGCAGGATAAAATATTGGCATTGCATTACAATGTTTTCAAAACATGCGTTTCTCTCTATTCTCCTCACTTGATAATAAACCTGATACCTGTTGTGGCAGTAGTAGTTAGTAGGAAGAATAAAAAGTGCAAACGCAAAAGCTTCTCTTTTCATTTTTTTACGTTCCTCCGTCTTCGTCGCAACGCAAACATCACCTTTTTTCTTTTCATTCTTCTTGATATCAAATCTTCTTTCGCTAATGTGAATGACCAACGAAAGGGGAATAACCATCGAAAGAAGAAACAAGGGGAATAACCATCTTCCTTCATCGAGATCATCACTGTAAAATGTATGGACACATACCATCGCATCGTTCTGTCTGACAACAGAATGCAACAGAATTGGTAGGTATAATAAAGTAAAGGAGAAGCAGCAGCATCCGAGTAAAAGAAGAAGAAGAAAAGGCAACCACAATAACATCGCATGAAGCCACCCTCTCTCTCTCTCTCTCTCTCTGTCTCTCCTTAGCCTCCTCTTCGTTTCGCATCAAGCTTAAACAATGCCCAGTGACTGTTTCGGTGTTATTGTGTAACAATATAGTGTTTGCATACCCATCATATTGTTGTACTTGTACTACTAATACCATACTATAAGATTTGGAATAATGTACGGTACTCACTTGCTCACATAAGCACAGCGCACCACCACCACCTTGCTATTTGCTTGCAAAGAAACAACACCTGTTGTATGTAGCCCCACGTTTAGTAAGCTTTTCATTCTACTTCACGATTTCAGCCAAGCAGCAGAAAAGTAAGTACAAGTGTATACCATCAACTACCAACTAGGTAACTTTGTCGTTTTTCTTGCTTACTCCTCTTTTCTTGCCATCATAGCTATTCCATACCTACCTTGGGTATTAAATAAGGCACAGGGAAAATGAACATGAAGAACAGTGTTGCATGGTAATAATGGAAGCACTGACTTGCTCATCATCATCATCATGCGTTACACACTGCAAAGCAAAAAAATGAAGACTCCTTGCTAATGCTGTTGGTGGCATGGCGTGGCAGAATAATACCTAATAATATAGTATTGCATTATCTTGTTGAGGTGATTTTTCTTTGGAGGAAAAAGGTATGCAAAAAATCACTGGTTTCTTCACATTGAAATTTCTTCTCACTGTATACATTATTATTATTATTACAAGAAGGTTACAAGAGCTTTTACAATCGCTCTCTTCTCTTCTAGCGAGACATTTTATTAGGCAAGTTATAAGAAGCATATAGACGAAAAAAATGTCCGCAGCTGTTGCAATTTATTCTGAGATTTTCATGTGGTGTATACCACCACCATTACCAACATAATCATCATCATCATCCTTACTATTCCTTACCGTTGTCGTCACAAAATCATGATAGTCGCTGTAGTAATCTTTCTCTTTTTTATACGAGTATGAAAAACACACAAACAGATATTACAATAAACTGTGTACCATGATGAAGAAACTAACAGGAGAAAAAAAGTAGTTGTTGTTTGTGATGGAAAAGTATGCAAGTTTGAAAGGAATTTTTAAATGACTACCGTCATCGTATTCACCATGATATTGCTTTTTAGGTACTGCCGTACTGCTGCTTTTCCTTCTCAATGATTTATTTGAAAATGGGCATCCACTTTTAAATTTTTTAAGGTGTGGAGTGGAATAAGTCAAGTGTAGAAAGAGTCATGTTAAATATTGTGTATATATATCCGTAAACTTGCTATTATTTCTATTCATTTAAAAAAACAATGCTACTCTACACATTAGAATAATATGCCATAGGTATACATTGTTTTTATGTAATTTTTACATTTATAAATTTGTGTATCATAATATATTTTGTATTTTATCAATAAGTTGTAAAATAGTTTCAATTAAAGTACTCTTTGATACACATTATTATTACTTGTCAAGTCCTGAAGAAGCAACATTGGAAGATATCATCTTTCTGCTACCATCATCCTCTTAGCTCTTCGTATTTAAGTATCGGAAAGAAACTGATGTGAATTCATTTTTCATCTTAGAAAGCAATATACGTAGCCTCACGTTGTTTAATGGTATTTGCTCCATGGCTGAAACATGCAGCAGCACTATATTACCACCGGTGCCGATGATAATCCTATGACAAGTAAAAGGATCGTCTCACAAATCTGACAAAAGATCCGATTGTGAAGATACCGAGCAAGGAACTAAGATATCCGCGAGGGAAAACAATATGGTTTATTGGAGTAATCTGGAATTTGTACAGTGTCACATGAAATGCTTCCTTTCTCTACTCTTCCATCTACATTGTTGTTACTATTGAGATTTTCGCCGAAAAAAAGCTTTTGTACATAACTTACAGGTAATAGCCTATAGCCATAGAAAGATGTTTATTAACATTTTAAGCTTTGCTCTCTTTCTCTTCATTCTGGTGAACGTGCCCCGTTCAATTTCTTTTCAGAGACAAAGACATGAGTGCACCAACGGCAAACTTCTTTGGTGTGTATTCAAAATGAAGGATTATCGTTGTCGGTACCAGCGCAAAAAAAACAATAAAGCAACGAGTGCTACTAATGTCACCTTGAGTTTCCGTATTCAATACGCAGGGAACTCAACAAAAAGTTATTAAGAGAGGAAACGGTATTTCCCCTTTCTGATTTTTACATGAAATATAAAATCTCTTTTTATACCCTCCGCTGATTTAATTGAGTCATATTTTCAGCTCTTACATCAACCTATGCAAAACTCACTCACGATTCCCCAAGAGCATATTCTGCTCATTCACGCAACTGTAGGCAGCAAATAGGCAATAAAAGTACGTATGTATGTATATTTGTTAGCAATACTCCCGCCTTATTGCCACAGTGCCACTTTGTACTTGTACCAGAAATTTTCGGATTGCTAGCGATTTTAAACACCATCGAATTTTAAGATACAGAAAAATTGTGCTTGGTCAACTCTACTATTTAACTTCACAGTAGATTAAAAAGCATTAACGCTCAATTCTTTGCAATAAAAATGGGGAATTTTATAAAGTCGGATTATTCACTAGTCAGCTAAAGCATTGGTCATTTTCAACTTGATCACAACGCAACGTCAGGAAGTCTTTTTTCCAACTGGACAAAGTATAAGTGCAGTACAAATTGCATCCTTTCTATAAATAAACAGAAAGAGTCAATAAATAATCCAATTTTTATACCTCTTTCCTGACACTTCACTGACACAAAAGATAAGTTACAGAATGAATGCTGTATGCAAAAACATTGTAAGAAACAAGAAAAAAATGTCATCAAGCAGCAAAGCACCACTTATACCTACATATACACACGAGCAACAAAGTTATAGTGCAAACCACACTATGCAAAGGCGACAAATATCACTTCACAATTTCTACTTTTTCATACTCTGCATCTTATTCGGCTCATTCTCATCATCGTGATGATGATCCATGCAACAAGCAGAAAGTTTTTTAAAGCTGTTCCAACTAGCATCAGCACAGTCATTTAGCTAGGAGAATGATGATGATGGTGATCGAAGAAGCAACAGAAAAACAGCATGATCATTTTCATCCATTGGAACCCAGTTCTTCTTCTCCTGATGTGATGCAGTTTAAAAAATGTCTTGGTTGTTGTCCGTCGTTGTTTCAAAGAAAAGAACCATATCATATAATACATCCTTGTGTAAAAAAGCAGGCAAATAAGCAGCATATTATATTATTATTTTTATTATTATTATCATGTCTCTTCGTCCTTCTCATCCTTATCCTCCACACGACCACCATCACAACGCTTACGCTGCTGGCCTGGCTCTTTCTATGGCCTGTTGTGTTTTTTGGAAGAAGAGCCTCTCTTTCGCTTGCTGTGCTTCTGTTTTCTCTTGAGCGCTACGTATGTACGTACGTAAGTAGCATCGCCAGCTCAAGAGAAAAGCTGAAAAGAAGTGTAGCAACAACATGAAAATAAGCAACGTAAGCCAACACACAACAGTTTGTTCTCTTCTCTCTGTTCCGTTCCTCTCTGGCTTTGTATCTCTGTCTTCTATAGTTTTTTACTGGCCATGTCTGCTGCTGCTTGCTGCCTCTGTAGAGTAGAAGAGTAGAAGTAGACTTATTTCAAAAGCTTGACTTTGACTTCTTTCGGGTTTCAACTTGGATTTCACGTCAGTGTGTTGCTGTCGGTCCGTCAGTAAGCAAGTAGTGTATGTGGGGTCTGTTGTATCACACAGTAAAAAATTTCTTCTCATTTTGTTTTGTGTATACAACTACTAGGACGACGACGACGCTGAACACTGTTGTTGTAATAAAGGTATTGTTATCATCATCAACATCCACAACAACATCATTACCTCCAGCGCAAGCAATCATTATTGTTATTATTGGTGTAATCAAGACTGCTGCTGCGATTTTGTATTGACTGGAGGAGAAGAAGCCAATAGTTGTATTACATTTTTTGTGTAGAAATAAATAATAAAAAATAAAGAAAATAAATACCTTTCCAACCACCTGTCACGCTTAACTACGTCCTTTTCTGTAGTATTCATCTTCATTGAATTTCATCTTTCTCATTTAGTTGTTTTCTCTTCTTACTCCAAGTATAAGAACAGTCATATATATATATATATATATTATTGTGCGTAGTACTGGTGACATTGTCTGTTGAAAGCGCGCAGCGCGACACAAAAATAGTGAACAAAAAGTTTTCCACACTCTTGTTTCCTTGTACGCTCGTTCTCTCACAACTTGATGCATCTCTCATCCTACCACTGCTGCTGATCTATTGAACGTTCAAGCGGGGAGAAAGGAGACTTTCACGCAAAGGCGACACTTGCCATCATCGACTTTTCATCATCCTCATGATCTTTCAACTGAAACTCTTTTTTTCCTTTCTCATCGTTCATTGTTGTGGTACGTGCACATGAAAAAGACAAAAAGAAACTTATATCCAGAGACAGAAATAAAGAAAGACTGTAATACTACTAGTAGTAGTAATAGTAAAAATAATCGTAACGATAAAAAATCATTGTGTTGCTTTGTAGTCATTCATTTATATTGCGCGAATAACAATACCAAGATATTCCTTAAAACGTCAACAATCCAAACGTAACTTTCTCTAGTGAGGAAATCGGAAGGAGGCAATATATTCTTCTAGTGAAATGATAAGGTAGTTTTATACTTTGGTGTGCAGTTGGAAGGAAACAATTTTGCTTGTCATCATCCTGACTAATTGACAAACGTCCAGTGCTTTTTTATTTCTACTACTTGTAATGTTAGTATTCCTCCATCAGACTGCTTAACTGTCAGTGAGTACATTTGTGCGTGCTTGTGTCCAATTTTTCCTGTGGTGCTATCGATGCTAGTGAAATATTATTGTTTATGATGTCGGAAGAAAACCGGAAAATGGAACTTTCCTGATAGGTTCTTGTAACATTCTTATTGTAACCAAGTACTACTATATTCTCGTTGTTTGTTGTAGGGCAAGTGACAGGAAGAGAGAACACAGCTTGAGTGATGTCACTTGGTAGCATTATCTGCAAAACGTTTCTTTGTCGTCTCCGCTTTTCCACTTTGCACGGAGAACAATAATAGGGAATTTGTACAGCTCCTTTGTAACAAGACGTTTTTATTAAGTGAAACCGCACTTTGGCATAATTTTGACAAGAAAGGCTTACTCATCCACGTGCACACGGAGAAGAGTTATCATTAACATATTAGTTTTTAAGCAGCGTTTTTCTTCCTTGCGTTGTGTTGAGAATAATAATAATAATAACAATATCGGCAATTAGTTTGTTTTTCAAAAAAGGGGAAAGAACAATTTTACACGTATCGTGTTAACGAACAAAAGAAAGAGGGAAAGAAAGAAAGAGGAGAGCAAAGAGTACAAACTTTCTTTCCTTTCTTACATCTTCTTCTTCTTACTCTTCTTAACATACAACTTTGACTTTTAACTGCCTTTCCTTTGATCCACGTACTAGCAATATAGTCAATGTCTCAAATAAATCCAGCTTAATCGTACCCAGACATTTAGTATTAGGAGATGACAGAGGGTATTAACACGAATAATGCCATAAAGACGTGACGTGATACGTTGAACATTCCGACCTTCTTATGTCTACGTGAACTCTAATTTTTGAACTAATGTTGACGATATAATGTTTCCCGAATTTGTGAAAAGTGAAAGGATGTAGTAGTAAATAAACACAAACTAAAAACGCATTAAATTGCTAGAATAAGACATTTCAACGATAATTAATCGTGTTTCTGGCTGATGTCCTAATGAATAATATTATTTGTAACAATACATGGTGGAAAAACAGTGCGTATTGTGTGTATTTACTGTACTTTAAAACGTAGGGGTAGACAGAGCGAAAACAAAATAAACTAGTGGAAAGAACAGCGATACTCTGTATTTTTGTTGTATGTGAAAGCAGGCACACTGCCTAAAAACTCATTATGGCTGCGGGCCCGGCGGATGCATTTTCCGCCACCCCTCGTGGTTTTGGCTGCTACGATCGAGAGCTAATATCAGCGGCAGCAGATAATTTGTGGTCATCAAGTGTAGTCGCCACAGCATCAACGGGAGCCTCATGGGTGGATGAGGTTCACTCCAGCGATCCAGTTGAAAAGAGGATCGAAGAGCTGAAGCGAAAATTTCACCGGGGTCGTCAGTTACAAATCAAACAGTTGCCACGGGAAGTCACCGAAGAGGTAGGTCAAAAGTATTCCTTTCTAATGCAATCGGCATGTGCGCCTTCAATTAAAAATTTTACTTGTGAAATAATCACTGCGACCTTGATTACCAACCCACTTTGCTGTATTTCTCCCGTCAAACTTGTACATCTAATTTAAACCCTCAATCAAAACAAAAAAATGCATTACCGTTGTCATTACTTTTTTTCATTAATTAAATTACACATTACTATGCACAAACAATAGTTTGTACTTCCCTGTCCCTCACTCTTACCCAAGAGGAGAAATTGTACCCTTAATTTTCTCACTGGATAATACAGCATGCTGTTTTCTTTAAATGGTACAGTATGTAATCTCCTTTGTAATATTCTTGTTGCTAATTTTAGACCAATGAACTTTTTCCTCTCTATGTGCTTGTCAATCTGGTTTTAAATTTGTACCATAAAAGATTTATTCGAAACAGTTGATGCTATCAGCGGAAAAGCATGTCGTAATGACGGAGAGAAGATACATTTCGTGTATTTGTAATAGTGCTACTAATAGTATGCATTCCACGTTTTCAGTTTTCTCTATACTCTCTTTTGGTCACAGTCTGATAGTGAGAAGAGAAGCGAAAAAAACCTGTTTCAAAGAAGACCATAAGAAGAAGGTGCTACTGATACTCAAATGTGATGTGATGTGACCGGTCGGTTACTTGCTGCTACAGCTTCTTTCTTCTACTACCTTTGTGCATTGTACTTTTACAAAATACATATATATTACATTGCCATTACAATAAACAAATATTTCTTTCCTCTTCCATGCATTCAGTCTGCAGTCGTGCTCGTCGTCTTCGTCTTCTTTTTCTTCTTGCTCATCGTGAGTGGAAAAGAGCATGCATGTGGACACATGGGTGGAATAAAAAGCTTTTTTAGCATACAATGTATTCTTTTTTAAAGGTAAAAAACAGAGAGAAAAAAAAATTAATCGCAGTACATTGCACTACTACTACTATTACTACTTACTACTACCATCATCGTCAAGAGAGTAGAAGTAGTAGTAGCGTGCTGGTTTGAATTATAAACCAAAGAGTAAAGACTGCAAGGTTTTTTTTCACAGGAAACGTTCACCAGCATAAATTAATTGGAATCCGTGCGATTCATTCTTTATTAAATAGTAATTTAATATTCTACATTATTATTATGACATTCATTCAGGGTATGCATACGTGTCCGTGTGACATTATTGTGTGTATAAAATACACAAGCAGAGTTAAAACCTGATAAGTATGTACATCTGCATATTTTTTAGTGGTATTCTACTTTATATACGTATAATATTATTTGTATATCTATTTTTTTATCCAACCTCGTTTTTGGCAAAGGTGAACTCACTGACTCGTTCCTCTTTTACCTTCTCGCCAATCAGCCAGCCGGAGAACAGGATTTTGTTTACTCAGCGTTTCACGGCTGCTACTACTGAAAAAAATATATTGTTCACTGTACTGTGTACTTTTACTCCCCCACTCTCCCTCTCATCATCTTTGGTTTAAGGTTGGCTTTAGCTTATTACTTTTCACTGTAATGGTAGTGTTTACTTTGGATTAAAGGACTCGGTCCACAATTTTCACGAGCCAATCCCTCGATTTTGTTTTCCTTTAATGTTTTCTTTATGATCACCTTGCCATGCTAAAAATACGTAAAATGAGAGAGAGAGAGAGAGAGTAAAAGCCCACATTACTAATATTGCGAAGCTATTGATACATTTTTATCGTCAAATGCAAGTCTTGTGTACACAATATTGTCATAAAGTCGTGTAGCAATCACAGACATTCTTCAAAATGCACTTTTCTCATAGCAGGTTTGTGTGCAGACATATTAATATTTAGACTTACTTACGGACTCTTAAATAAAAACATTACGTAAAGGAGGACACTCACGAATGGCAATGGGGAATTGACTTCAGTAGTAGTAGTAGCTGCAGCAGCAGTAAAAGTTACTGTGAAACTGCACCGTCTTCCTTTGAAACCGTGAATACTCAGTAGTAAGTCGTACATTCGGTATTATTACTGTGATCCTTATTTGTACAGAGGAAGGACGATTTTTAAAATAAAATGACCTACAAGCAAATAATAATAATAACAACAACATAGGTAACTAAAACGAGGCAAAGTAGCCACAAATAACCACCATTTCTTGTCGACAAAATAAAAAAAAAGTTTTTCCTTTGATTCCCGTGAGCTCATGTTATGACAAGATGTCAGAGTTGTCACTGAACTCATCCATTTTATTTACACAGTTTGACAGATGAGTGTCATTCACTATTTCCAACACACAGAGCGATGCATAAAAAATAGCGTGCTACTACTGTATACTACTGTAGAGCTGTGCTTACATTTAACACTAGTAGCGTCTTTATTTATTATTAAGAATTGTACTCGTGTATCCCTTTTCCCCTAATAAAATTGAGTGCTTGTATGTGAGCTACTTGGTAGTAGCTACACACATTTTTGTTGCACTATTATTACAAAAATAATGTTATTCTGACTCTAATGTGTACATTAACTGGCAAATAAAAAGTTTAAGAGCAAGTTTATGAGGAGAAATATAAACAAGACAAAAAAATGGGAAAAAGTACAAAAAATATGTATTAAGCTTGAGAGGAAAGCATACACATGTGCTGCTAGAATAATGTGCGTTTTTTCTGTGTGGATGCTGAGCATCATGGAAAATGTTTTCTTCAATGCCACACAATACAACTATCACACAAGCACACTGAATCGCTACAACCACAATTGCTTTTACTCTTTTCTGAAATATAAACTTTTCAAGAACAAAGCAAACAAAAGAGTCGGTACGGGGAAAGTGGAGACTCGGCTAGACAAGCACACACGTACTGTAACAATATACTTACTTGATGTACAGTGCAATCCCTTTACTCTCCCCTTTACCATCGTCATCATCATCAGTATGTACACGGCTGCCTGCTACTACTACTGCATATTATATGGAGTAATAATAATAAATGAGACATTGGAGATGGTATTACGTATGGCAATATTATTACTTGTACTCTTTTTATTACTGCCGCTTACAAAAGAGGTGGAACGTATGCATGTAGATAGGCATGTTGTGTTTTTATTGGGCAAATACTGACTTTGTTTTTATGTAATATTTAATACGAGTATTTTTTTGAGATGTAGGTAGGCAGTGATTTTTTTAGGATTATATTATTGGTTATGTTATCTCTCTGATTACAATGACAGCATGCACTTGCTCAGCTTGTGTTTGCTTAACTTGTTTCGGTGATAATGATATTGATGATGATGAATGCAAAATATTTGTGCACTTTTCCACCTGAGCTTCGATGCAATTTCTAGCGTGAATATGTTCGTTGTTCTATATTGCTGTACAACAGACCACTCTGCAATGTTGCAGTTGTTATGATAAAATTTGCAAAGAGTGAGTATTTTTTTCTGAAAGAAGGAACATCAAGCTACTACTTTTGAGACAGACACGTGCGTTCGTTCAAGTATTTTTTTCATGAGAGATTTTGGTTGGGTCATATATTATATACCTAGTATGCATTTTGTGAAACAAATTCCTGGCAATATCAAAAAATGTGAAGTTAATTATGGTGTAATAGTTTCATGTCTCGCTGAAATGAAAATGTAAATTTGGAACTGTTTATATTTTTAAACAGTGAGTTTCTTCTCCAAATTCCAAGCTTCTGCTTATAGCAAGTTGCGTGCAGATGTGGCATGTCAGTGCATTTATTTCTTGATATTTGTTTCGCATACCTATAAAAAATATAAGACATAACCGCACAATATTTTTATTTGTGTCTTTTATAGATACATTTCATTAGCATAAGTTGAATTTTGGCTGTCTCTCCTATTTCCCATGTCAGTTTAATATTTCTGAGTGATTTGTAGATATTTGTACATGTGTGCCACACCAAACCCATCGCCACCCCCGTATCACATGAAAATAAAAATCTTTTTTAAAACCGTAAACCGCACTTTGCATTTTGGTTATGGAGGATATCGAGTACGCTAGCTCTCTCACGTTCCATGAAATGACTACTTGCTCTACACATACTCTGATGTTTATTGTAGGTCATACGTTAGAAAATGCGACATATTTACGTCGCTCTGCCTCGACCGACTTTTCCCAAGTGTTGCAATAAATTCGCTTAAAAGAAACTGATCAATTTATAAAGAAAATAAATGAAACAAGAGTTGTTAAATTATGCTGCACTACTGCGTGAAAGGAAGAAGAAAGTGGACAAAATATACATGGTAGAAAATAAATAAATAAAAAGTCCCTACTTCTATCTTCATATCATTTGTAAATGCTTGCTACCTTGAACCCACTCAAACGATACTTCATCTCCATATGATTAAAAAAATATAATACAAACGAACTCGCTATTAATTTCACTTCTGATATGATGGCTACATGAGTGAGTCATTCAGTACAAGTAAAAATCTCTGCGCATACTTGTTGATGATGCATCAAAAGACCAAGCAGAAAAAAGGTGAGTATATCGGTATGTTAACACTGAAGCCGAAATCTCACAGTGTACAAGTAAATTGTAGTAGTAAAAAAGGAAGATTTTGTCACATTGATCTTGAGAAAATTGTGCTTGTAACTGTATATGAATGAAATGAAGAAAAAAAACTAAAGTATCGTTCAGTCTCGGCTTCCCTATAAAAAATGTGTTGGCATTGTACACCCTCAGTTGTTGGGCATAATGGTCCGATTCCCGGGTATTTTAGAGTAATAGGATCGCATCGGATGTTATAAGAGGACGAAAGAGACGAAAAAGGGTTTGGGGTTTCCTCATCTTTTTTTCTTTTTTTTTATTTGGAAAACCAACGGCATATTACCAAAAGTAGTGGTTGGATGAGCAAAAACCGAAATGAAATTTGACGTCTGTCCTATGCTCGTTCTTTTTCGTTCAGCCATGTAATCTGGAATGTTAGTAGTAGTAGTAAGCTGAGTGTACACGTATTCGTTTTTTGAATACTCGCCTTCTCCTCATGTTTGACACGACGGCGATATGGAAGAACAAAAAGGGATTTTAGTTTTCTTTTCTTGACTACGGTGACTCATGTTCTCCACAAATTGACGGAATGGGGTAATATGCCTACAATAAGCAACTGCTGCTACTGCTGCTGAGAAACCAATTTGATTTGTAGCATGTTAGAAAAGGAGAAAATAAAGTATAGAAAATCTTTACAACTACCTATGTTATATGTACAATTTAAATATTCACGTGCACATTTGTATAAATGTGACAACAAGATTGTCAAGTGGATTTACAAGTAGAGAAACTTGAGTGATACTGGATGATCCTACATGACTGCTGACTTTACTGAAAGTAAAATTTAATGGATCAAATAAAATGTGCTGTTGTAAGTCATTACATTAATGATTTCATAGTAATGATGCAGACGGATTGTATGCAAATGTGCATATATCGTCAATTATAGCAAACTTGTCAATTTTTAGGGAGATTGCTTAATATATGATGATGATGTTCCAGTGCTTCCAGTAAAATGATGCAACCTCCCAGTAACTTTAACTGGATCTTGCATGCTGCTCACAAAACTGTATTATGAAATAATGTTTGTTAGAAATTAGACAGTTATGCAATCATCTGTTAAAATGAAAAGATACTTTTGTAAATGACAGAAATATTTAAAGTTTTTTATTGAAATGTTATACGAATGCAACTGTAGCAGTAATTAGTTTTAACAAAATTGTTATTAGATCGCCGTGTTTGGAGTTCGTGCAACTTTTAGATTTTGAAACGGAAATTACAAAAAAAAGTCAACTTCCTTTCCAGTTCGAATCTTTTTCTCGTGTTCGACGACTACACACTAGATGTGCGATGGGAATGGACTGACAACGTAATAGCAATAACTTGATTACAATATACAGCGCTAAAAATAATATAAGCATTGACGAGTGTGATTGCATGGAGTCAAGAATCAAGAATCAATCCATCATTTCCAACGGAACCATAAATAACTTTCAGAAAAGTTTTTGGGGAACGAATGCCGTAACGAGCTTTAAATTTGAATTTAATATGATGTCAAAGAGTACGAATCAAATCAAGTTAGTGCAGGAAATTGGACGTAATTACGTTCACAGGACAATTTGATCCAAGAATACGGAAGAATTCTTCACCCCCTCTTCAGTCATTCGTGCTAACTTTAGCCTAAAATTTCTATTTATAATTTTCCCCTATTCAGTATTTAATTTCCGTATTTTTTTCTGATTGGTCATGCAATCTGTGAAAAACAAAAGAAATCAAAGATTCAAAAGTAGACATTTTGCTTTTCCCATCGACAAAATATATAGGTATACTCATACATCATAATGATGCGCCTGCTTTTTGGTATTTTGATGTTTGATAAGTTTTTTGAGAGAAAACCATAATGCTACAACTGACGAGAAAGTTATTCACGATGAAATATAATAAAGTAGGAAATTCTTACCAAACTACATATAACACACCGGAACACTCCCCACTGTCATCATATGTTAGTGGGGTTTTGCTGTTGCCGCAGTTTAACAAGAAATCAACTGAAATTACTCATGCTTGAGCAAGTAGACACACTACTTGATAAAGTACGCCTTTATATTTTATTCACGATGAATGACTCGTCTTTGTTCGTTGTCAAAGAAACTTTATCAAACGAACAGAATGCGTAGGTATACCCTTTGTTTTCATAAAGAATGTGAAAATGTAAACGTAATCTTTGTGGATTTTCGGAGAACGTCTATCCGTCCACCTTACAAAGTTTCCATTCTTTGCTTATTTATTCAATTTAATGATTTATTTATATTTATTTATATTAAATATATATTTAATTAATAATTATCTTCAGCAAAAAGTTTAACTTTACTTTTGAGTTTAGTCTTTACTGAAAATTTTAAATTTTAACACAGAAAGTTTCCATCAGAAATGCTGTATTTCAAGCTGAAGAAAGAAGGAAGTGTTAAAAATCAAAAAATCTCAATTTTCCCTTGCACAAACCATGGAAAGTCCCAAGTCCCAGCCCCACCTTCAATTTCCTCTTACGACTAATCTTGTTATTATAGTGCACGGATGTCTTTTTTCTAAATAAGTTGGTACTTCCCTCGAAATTTTTACTGCAGCAGATTATCTACTTTTCCGAGCTTCCACTGTACGACTGCGTTGCACATCCGTAAATTATATTATTTATGACAACTCCTTCTTTTTCCTTTTTATAACAATTTAAATGAAATGGTTTGTCGGGAAAAACGTGAAAAGAATGATTACTTTTAGAATTTGTTGTATGCGTTCATTTCAAAAAAAATTCTGTAGTTCAAAAAATACACTATTAATTTTTTATTACACTTAGTGACATTTTGTTATAGCAGTGGAAGTCTGCTATTTACAACAAAGTTTGTCAAATGAAAGGACTATAGTTCAGCCTACGTTTTCTCTTTTTCAATAGAAAAATTGCAAAATAGTGCTTTCTCTTTTGAAAAAATCACAGATTTTGGATTGTAACAACATTTAGTTGTATCCTCTTCACACTCATATGTTCACTGTAATGACAACGGATAATAATTGAATGACTCGTTTTTGTTTCTGCTCTTTTTCTATTTGACTCACTCTT
>JAHZMT010002959.1:0-11036 GCA_027743785.1 Sinhomidia bicolor
TATTGGCTGGATTTTGCCAGTGAAGTACGAATACCATTCCAAATGGGAGGCCAATCACCGTGAACCGAACGAGATAGAGAGAGAGCATGAGACATTTTTGGAGAAGTGGTCGCTCCAGCAGTTTTTTACTTTTGATTTGATGCATTTTGCTGTATTGAATTAGTGCGTTTACGAGCGGTGCGATTTCAGGTGACCTTCGTACGCTGGAGTAGGCGACAATCATGGCTGCCGACAGCAACAATATTACGAGCCAGTTCATAGTGTTTTCGAAAGCAAAGACATTCTCTTTATGATTTTGGTTCAGCTGTTGTCTCACGGATTGTAGAACTATGACCATGTTTAAGAAAACGATGCAGCGCCATTTATTTGTGTACTTTTGTTGACCTGTTGAAGTAACAATTGGTTTGAGAAGTTTTTGTTTTGAATGTACAGCTTCTGCTGTTTGTTGCCATTCCAGTGGAATTGAATTGAAAAGACCAGGAAATACATTAGAATTTCCGAAAATGTTCACAACTAAACTCATTTTTGACCAAGTGTCCACTAAAGGGAATTTGCATTGACAATGGATGCAATTGTCATTGCAAAAGTCGTTGAGATATGAATAAGCTATGTACAAAAGAGTGGGGTTGAGTGCCAGCACATAGATTTAATTAAGAAATAAATAGAAAATGTTGAATTTGTAACAACTTATATATACCTAGCTGTTAATTGATTATGGAACTTGTTAATAGAAAGGTTAAACACACTTGCATTGTTTTCGTTTATCTTGTTTTTGTCATAGTTAGGTCAGAGTTATGTTATGCTACATTTATGCAATTTATAAATTATCGGGAAAACTGGCTTTAACAAGAACTTGATAACTGAAACGGTGAGCTTTGGATTATCTTATGTAATCGATTACTGGGCATTCAATTTGTAGTCAGAAATATTGTGAAATAAATAAATACAATATACATACATATTCGCAAAGAAAATATCTGAATGGATATGTAACAAATATCTATTTAATCTAATGTTCAAATAAAATTTTTAACGACAACCCAGACTAATACAATTTTACACAACAAACCGTAAATAAATTAGATATCAAATTCCCTTTTAGAAAATATGAATGCGTGCAGAGTAAGGAGTAGTTGTCGCAAAATATATCCTTGGATCTTAATTTTGCTTATTGGAAGTCTATTCCAAATTAAATCCTAATCTTAAATACCTCAGCGCTGTAATGTTCATTATGGATGCCACAAGCTTCAAAACAAATTTTGAAATTAAAAATGTTTTGGATTACTTTTATTAAAACATGTTTTGTTTTGCTTATAGGTGAATATAATTTTTAAAAAGATTTATATAACATAGTTATAGTTACCTTAAACATTAACACAATTATACATCTAAGCAATTTGATGTACTCATGCTCTTCGTTGTTTAACTGGTCTCAAGAATCTGTTGTCATAATTTCACATTAAATTCCCCTCAAAAGTTTGTTTCAGGTTAACACAGGCACATTTCCTAATATGTTGCACGCATCTACAATATCACAAATAAGTTAAGCACTTTTAAGTAATAATAAGTTTTAAGCACTACTGAATCGACTATAAAGCTATTATTACCTTTTCAAAATAATTGTGTGAAACCTTGCGCAGTACTCTGAATGCTAACTTAAAAATTGGGATAAAAAAGAATGCTATTTTACTAGATAGCTACAGTATAAGTATATGGAGAAAATTTAACTCACGGGTGTTTGTCTCTTTTCTAGTACGTTTTGTGATAGTGTCCATCTATTACTTTTAAAGTTGAATAGGGCAAATAATACGACGTTGTAGTTTATAAATAGATATGTATTACTACCAACACTAATTGTAAGTACTTGTAATGCGCCGTAAATATAAAAGTTTTAAATTCGTGCTTGATCTTATGCAGCCTGTGAGAAGTAGGGTCTAGTACTCATGTAATCAAACTTAAATCTACTGTCCGTTGAATCATAAAATCCTGTAATGCCAACGGTGTTCCCTTCTCAATATAATTCGATTTGCCTATGTTTGCCCTTAACTCCATAGCTGATCGTAAACGTTTTTTTTGTGTATGCACGTTTTATACCATTATTAGCATTTTCTTTTAAAGTATCGATAAGTCTCAGAGAAAGTTCCTGTGTCGTGTCCATTTGTCCTACCAAAACCAATATAAGAATAAATATGACTATGCCGGAATATGCATAGATCGCTCTTTTCTCTGAAAACAGGTGGCTTCCTAAATTTACAAATACGTACAAGCTTATCGTTCCCATACTAACAAGGTACAGGGAAATAACCCCAGCTACGCTTTCTTGATATAGTTTGCTGTAGAATTTGGAAAAGATTTGAACATGTTGAAACTGTCTGAATAAGCTATTAAAATCTAAGTATGCTGGTTTATTCTGTATCTTCCCGTGGTATTGTGCATATTTGATGTATTCGTTTAGCCACATAAGTTTCAAACTAAGATAACTACCTATTTATTTATTTATTTACTTATTTATTTATTCAGAGGTAAGCAAATGCATCTTACGCAGTTATGTCAGACAGTTAACATAACTGAAGATGATACATGGTACAGTAATTGACAAATGAAAAAAATGAAAAGGAAGAGGTTCACTGCAGCCAACAATGGCGCTGCCAACCTATGTGATTATGGAGATGATTCAAAAGACACATGCGACTAAACATGCTATATATGAAGAGATTGACTGTTGTTATTTTTGACGATCACGGCAATATAATGCTACAAAAAATTGAGCTAAAATCTTCCACTTCGTTGACATTCCTCAATGAGGTAAAATCCTACCCCTGATACAACACAGGGCTGCCAAAGTGCAGGTATTCGTCCAAAAATTGGAATAATAGATGAAGTATACAAAAATGTTTTGACAATGTAAAATTCACACCTTTGCAAGTAGTTTAAGCGGACTTGATCGCAAAATACGCAATCTATAAGTACGAGATAAAAGATGGGCCAGCTTCAACTTCAATAACTATTTTTTATTATTCGTGATATATTATCTTACCCAGTTGTAAATTTTCTTCAAATTTCACCATTCCGTTAAAACTTGCAACTATCTCCAGTGCATTTTTGCCGTGTTCATACATTAAATAGGAACCAACTATTTTATTTCTCCACAAAACATATGCTGATTTCAGCACAAATCTTTTAGACTTTTTATTCCAAAAATAATTTATTGTGCCGCAGCCTCCAATGTAAAAAACCTTAAGGCTTGTAAGTAGTAAGTGTAAAATTGGATTTTTTGATTTAGTTTTCATTTTTATTTTCTTTACAGCAACAGAGAAGAGTTTCGTTGTTGCTCGAGTCGGTGATGCCAAAGTTTTCATGGTTTTGAATGTTAGTGACGACAAATCCATTTGTATTAAGCGGTTAGTTGCCTGATCACAAACGTACTACCTTGCCAAGTTTTACAAAATGAGATATTCAAAAGGAGTATTGAAAATGAAGATTAAAATAAACTGGGAAATTTAATGCATTCACATATTCATTATCTAGTATTTGTGTCATATTGCTTGCTTGAACTTAGGGACAAGAAATCTACATTAATTTTGATTATGGAACATAACGTAATCATGTAATAGTCATGTCATATAATAGCTATCTAACATTTAATGCATACCTATAGTAATGCATGGGTGCTAGCTAACGAAACTTTTATTTAAGAAAAATTCATTGTCTTGCTTTTTTGCTGGTAAAAATATGAGTTTTTAAAAAAATTATTTTTTAACCTAGACTAGAACACAACTCATATTTCATTTTATTTTCAAAAATTTTAAGTCAAACAAAGCATAATATATATATAAGTATATTAGTATATATATATGCACAAGTTGTATATATATATATATATATATAGTAAAAGACAATGTTAGACCTTGTTCCGTCTGACAATTTAATGAATATGAAAACAACATTTTAAATTACCTGTTTACTTCTCTACAAGTTAGATCTTCTGTACCTTAGTATCAATAGTAAATTTACTTTCGATTTTACATTTACATCATTGAATTCACGAAGTTTTGTTGGTGAGCGTAAGACTGACGTAACGTTTACTACCCGAAATTTACTATTGATTTAACTTTAGTTTTTACTTTGAATTTACTAAGTGAAGTTGCTGCACGTGGCGCAACTCAACGTAAAAACACTGAGTTTAATTTTGAATTTACAAATACTTTTACTTTGAATTTACTGTTTGATTTTACTCAATTTGTAGTTGCTGAGAACATTACAAAAGTTGTTATTTTACTTTTGACCTTACTTTTACTTCTATTTTAAATTTACAATTGTTCTGCTGTTTAGTGTGAAGAAATTAAAGGTGAAAATAGTAAATTGAGCTTGTAGTAGATAAATAAATTCTAAATTTGCTTTTACATTTACTTTGGGTTTAGTCACGTTTTGGAGGTGAGCGTGAAAATAATTGAAAGTTGTAACAGTCAAGTAAATTTTGATTTTGATTATACAATGTATGTACTTAAATATACGAATTTGTTAGATATCCATGGATTAAATCTATGTAATACACCACAGAATGGAAGTGAAATCATATGCAGCTGGATTTCAAATTATTGCATTCTTTAAAAAATTTTAAATTTTTTTAGATTGGATTTGACTAAACCTAGAAATAATGAAATCAAAATTAAGATTATCAAGCAAATAAATAAAAAATTGATTAAGGTAATGACAAAATTATAGGTACCTAATATCATGACGAGAGTCTTATGATGCGTGTTGTGACCGTTAGGTACATAAATGGCTAAATGAGTACCATCATGAGTACCCTATATTTTAAGATATACGGATCTAATACATATACATGTACCCACTTTGCATAGCATATAAAAATATTGACAGATAAAAAGTGTGAGGTATTTGGGGATTCAAGCAACATTGTCTTTGTTCAACCAACTTTACTTACCTATTTCATCAATAATAAAATAATGAAAGCTAATATGAATATTAGCTTTTTTCCAATTGGTTATATATTATTGGATTTTGTAACATTAAATTGCAAATCAAATTATGTATGGTAGTTATTATTATTAAGTGGGTATGTTCGGTAACACAAACACATGCCACGAACAAGTTTCATGTAACACAGAAAACGTCTATAGCGTTGTCATGTATTCTTGTTTGTACTATTCAGTTTTATGAGAATGTTGAGTTGGAATTGGAATTTAGGCAGACGTATGTAATGAAAGTAAACGAAAAAGTGCTTGACTACGACTTGTATATTAGCGTAACTATTTGTTTTATTTGAATACACAAAAGTTTATAAGCAACAACTTGCCTTGCCACCACCATACTAAATTTCTAGAAAAGCATTTATCCAAAATAAAACAAATAATGTAATGTAATTCGGGGTACATAAACTAAACTGAGTAAGTATGCTCACATCAAAACACAATAATAGTCACTCATTTCACTACTACCACTACCAACCAACCAATTAATAATGCATGTATTTTGTTGTCAGTAGTAATAATAATATGTACTGCAAAGTTTGCAATGCAAATACAAGTTATGCATGTAAGTTTTTCACGCGTTCGCATATATGTCATCACATCATAGTCTGCTTTGCTGCTCCTTTTGTGACAATTTAACTGGTTAACAAGTAGAAGCTTTAGTCATCAATATCAATTTGATATGCATATTGGTTGTTTAGTTGTTGTTGTTGTGTCTTCGTTTTTTTCATGACGGCCTAAACACCAACACATAATGCATACATTTTCATTTCATTTTCTCTTGGCTTCTTGGAAGTGTTGCTTGATAAATCGGAGTTCTCTCAATTGCAATTTTTTATTTTACAAGTTTACTTTATACAATTTTAGAACCGCATGCACCTGAATGAATTCGTGGATATTTATAACAATAGGCAGTTAAAGCTTCATTTTTTCGTATTTAAATTTTTTTTTGTTTCTCGGAAAAAAGCAAAAAATGTACAAGTTACCTACAAGAGTTGTCTGGTACATGAGGTAGGATTTCTGTGCAGGATGGCAATGCATTCACATTCCCAAAAATAAAAATGTTTCTTTTCGACGCTATTCACAAACACATTCAGGGAAGAGGTAGGACAACTACAATCTATTATGAAGGTTGAAGGTGAAGTCAAAAGAAGTGAAGTGACGCTGCTGCTGTGATGTGTGATTGTGTTGTTTGTTCGTGTTGCAGATAAACATTTTCCTCTGAACTTAGGTGATTTGGTAGAGGTTTTTAAATTCTCAATTACAATTTCAATCGTTTATCTTATAGACAGTAATTCGTTGAGTATCTCTTAATTTTTTTAAAATTATTGTTACGTCTTTTATAGGCGTAGGTGAAAAACAAAATGGAACGGGAAGCTTCTTCGGGTTCCTGTCTAATGAGCGACGATGATATAATCAAGAATCCAGAAATATGGAGAAATGGGCCTGCAAGTTTCATCTACGACCAATTAGGTATTCCAGAAGATTGCACGCATCTTGATTACAGTGTCGTTCTCCAACCAGTGACACAGTGGGATCCTCCTCATGTTGAAGCCGACAAGCAGCGGCTGCTGGAGCTGGCAGTGCAGTCAATAATGCCAGAAGATGAGAAGGACGTTTCAATGCAAGGTATGTAGAGTGAAGAATTTTACAGTGTCTGGAAGTACTGCTCTTTAAAATATGTGAGATAGAGTGGATTTATTTGACCACTCATTAAAAATATTAGGTACCTGGAACATTTCTCCGGAAACTAATCATGCTCAATACGTATGTCCTCCAGATCATTACCAATGTGACAGCATTGACGGCGTCTTTTCAAATTCCTCATCCAAGGCAACTTTGTGTAGTCAATCTGCGGAGCTTTCGTCACAGAAAATCAGTTACGGTAACGTAATCCAGGCTCATCCGGAAACCGGATTAGGGGAACGTCAGGGTTTAAGAATGTTGGTTTGCCAATTGGAAGAGTCGAAAGCTACCAGCACATTGGAACAGGAGATGAATGTTGATGATGGGGATGAGGTAAATATTATGGATACTAGGAAGGTAGTGTCATTTTTCCATGAAAATGAACGCAGCACAGACGACTCTTACGCTCTCGTTTCCCAAATTCAGTGGGAAAAAGATATAATCTGGGATGCAACTAACGTTAATTGTATTTCCATCTCTCGGAATAAACAACTACGAGCGGGTTGGATTCCATCTCAAGATAAAAGAACAGCAACAATTGCAACTGAAGACAAGCAGGACGGCTTCAAATCCTTGTTTTCGTACGAAAGTGAAGAATTGATTGATGGTGCATGGGAAAATGAGATTATTTGGGATGCAAATGACTTTCGAAGCAAACTTTTACAGCCAAAACTGCCTGTCTTTGATGTTGCAGATGATGACATTATTTTTAAGATGCCCAAGGAGTTTCCAAATGCTGAAATTTCCGAAGATAGTCAACAACATAGGGCTATCCTCAAAAAGCCACTGCTTCAACCACACACCATGAAATCCAAGCTACTATTAGGAAAAACTGGATTTATTCAGTGGAAATGGAAACAAGAACAGTTGGAAGAGCAATTACGTCAAGACGAAAAAAATCGTTCTGTCGCCCGTGCAGGCGTTGACAAAAGGAAGAATCAAAAGTTAAAGTTTAGTGGTGCAAGTTTAAATATTTCTAACGATGAGTTTTACCGCTTCAAGACAAAGGAGACAGTTGATGCTAATACTTACAACTGTCGTCACTCTCGACTTGTTAAAAACTTTGTGGCACCATTCATTCAGACACATTTAAATGCGGATGAGCTGCGGAATTTCCACCGACCTAAACTTTCTTCCATCGTAATTGCTCGTAAGGCTCCTGAAACTAATCCTAATTTGTACAACATTAAAAGTCTAGCAAATAGGATCAAAAATAAATTTGATGAGCGTAAGAAGATGAGTGCCCAAGGGCAGCCTATTCTGTTTGATAAGGGAATTGACATATCTGCAAGGGATGGAACTATTATTCTAATGGAAAATTCTGAAGAATATCCTCCACTTCTCAGCCAAGTGGGAATGTGCTCACAAATAATTAATTACTACAAGCGCAAATCTCTTAGAGAAGTGGAGTACGCACCCCTAGTAGGACACGAATTTGGCGAAATCAGCTACGTGTCGAGTTCTTCTTCATCCTTTCCATTTCTTGGGACTATACAGAGTGGCCAAGTTCTCTCTGGAATCCGAAACAATATGTACCATTCTCCGATATACTGGCAAGGCACATCCGAAACGGATTTTCTGGTTATTCGTACAAGACTTTCTGGTTATATGATTCGTGAAATGGATGGAATGTTTACAGTTGGTCAACAGTGCCCAGTGATTGAAGTTCCTGAGCCAAATTCTACCAAACTTAAAAACTTTCTCAAAGAGTTTGTTGAGACTTTTGTGTATCGCAAATACCTCGCTTGTACTATGCCAGCTGCCCGTACCAATGAATACGCTCTTCAAAGTACCAAAATTGTTCCTAAAGTTCGCATGGATGTTATTGCTCAGCACTTTCCAACAATCCAAGAGAGCACTATTAAAGCCATCCTCAAAAACTCATCTGAATTAAAGCGAGTTGGGAATGTTGCTTGGATGGTGAAAAAACCTGAATTTATACTTCCATCAGAAGAAGCTCTTACGGAGAAAGTAAGTCCAGAAGATGTTTGCGCCTACTACAGTCTACTTGCAGCTGAGCAACGTCTGAGAGACACAGGGCTTGATTCCATGCTTGCTTTACACGAACATGGGGCAGACAACTTGGACGGGAAGAAGGGCAGGAAATCTTTAAATCCGCAGTCAGCAAAGGCCCAACAACAACATCAGCAGCATTCCCCGGCATTTGAGGAAGAGTTACTGTCGGCTCCATGGAACACTACTTCTGCCTACTTAGCTGCTGTAAAAGGAAAATGTCTTTTACAGGTCACTGGACCCGCCGATCCTACCGGATGTGGAGAAGGCTACTCTTACGTACGAGTTACCAAAAGAGGAGGAAGCGGCTTAGTTCCTGGAAGCAGCAGCACAGCAGGAGAGGAGCCTGTTCCTCATGGTAGCGGTCGCGGTCGCCCAAAAAAGTGTCCTCCAAGAACAGAAAGTCATGCAAGGTGAAAGCATCGACAAAACAATTAGCAAGTTTTGTCGTTGGAAGAACATTCACAGCACTGTGATGAACCAGGAGCGATACAAAGAAGCTTGTCAAAACGTTTTTGAGCTACAAAACAAAGTGCTCTCTTCAAGGGAGGATTTGTCAACAGACGATGACGATAGCGAAGACGATGAGTTTGAAAATGGAACTCACCTTTCTGGAGCCTCAAAAAAGGATATTGAGCAGATGGGAAAGAAAGTTGAAAAAATACTGTGTGGGGATGTAGATATTATTCGAATGAGCCATGAGGAGGAGGAACTGGAGCGGTTGGAGCTGCAAAAGATGATGTTAGGTGGTATCATGGCCAAAGATGCGGATATTGCAAAAAGGAAGGCGTCTCCAGAGCACGAGAAGGAGCTAGCTCAAAAAAGTAAGGCGAGTAGTGAAGACATTTTGGCAGACTTGATGAAAAATCCAAAAAAGGCATTGAAAATTACAAGAACGTTTAAGGTTAACGGTGAAAGTTTTCCACGAACTGAGATTGTACGGGATCCATTGGTTATTGCTGCATATCTTCGAATAAGAAACTCCAAGAGTGAAGAATTTATCAAACAGTTTCTTCATAAAGCTGACCGAAGAGAGAAAAAGGAGAAAAAACAGAAGGAGCGAATGTTTTTAGGTCAGCTGCAGGACATTGCTAAGGTAGAAGTGAAAAAGGTTGTAAAATTACAAGTAAAGAGAAAGCGGGAAATGGAAGACGAGTATTTTCCAAACAAAGAGGCCAAAAAGGAAGCCGAGAAGACGCTGCGACGCCAAGGTAGAAAGTGTGGAGCTTGTGGAATGCCTGGACACATGAGAACAAGTAAAGACTGCCCAATGTACAATCAAGATAAGATTGAAAAAATGATTAAGAAACGGGAAGGCAAGAAGCAGAAAGACTTGGTGATCAAGAGCAAAATTCAACCACCAACTCTTCAGTCAAAACTGCAAATAGGTCAAGCAGATTTGAATTCGTCAACTGACGAGACAGATGATTCTGATTCTGGCGCGACTTCTTCTTCTGATGATGATTCTGATGAGAGCTACCCCTCCTCTATTTTAAATGACTCTCGTGAGGAAAATAATTTAGAACCATTGCGGTCAACAGTATTCTCCTCTCAAGAAGATCCCATTGTGAAAACGGACGGACTTAAAATGTTTGTGAGAAAGTCAATGATTCAAGGTATGATAGTCCAGGCAAAGGAACAAGAGGCTAAGAAGCACGAGGTTGCTCGAATCCTTGCTACAATGGCTTTAGCGGAAGGTGACATTTCTAGCGTTGGAACTCCATCAGGACCTGTAACCCGAAGAAGGATTTCACAGACAGAAAGAGAACATGCAGATTACTTGAATAACCGGAAGTATAAAACCACAGCAGCGGATCGGAGAAGTTCAAGAGCGCAGAATGATTAATGGTGGTTTTTAATAAATTAGTTTTATACCTATTCATATAATTATATTGCTTTAAGTAATTATTATTAACTTAATACGGATATAATGTCATTTATAGTCATTCACGTCGTAGTTTTTAACTTATGATATTTTTTTAAAACAAACTCGATAATGTATAAGAATTTAGGAATTGGTTTTTGAATAGTCAATTCATCACCAAACTCAAATTTTAAAAGTATGTTAGTATGTACAAGTTGAACATTTTGGTTATTTTGTTTAATTACGGGGTAAACTATAGCAGTCTCAACGACTCAACGATTAACTAACATTCATTCATATGTAATTTTTACGTCTTGATGTCATCATTCTTTAGTTCATTATTTTGTATGCGTAAATATTTGTATCAATAAATAGGATCACACACACTATGCCGACTTCACACTATGCCGACTCAATTTTCGTTTACACACTATGCCGACTACACGTTATGCCGACTACACATTATGCCGACTGCACAC
>JAHZMT010002960.1:0-12770 GCA_027743785.1 Sinhomidia bicolor
CATTTGTGTATGTTTATTACATAATACAAATTGTGTTTTTATCACCACGTTTTCCATTCTGTACGCCACTGACCATTTAATCACATTTGAAATATTGTTCACAAAGTGAATTTTTCTGTTCAAAGTTTAACATTGTAAATTTTTTTGATTTTCTTGGAGAATGCAGTTAAAATAATAACGTGATAAAAAGTACAAAAGTTCTTTATATAATAAACGTGGAACTAGAAATTATGTTTAACTAATTGCAAAACCAACTAAAACATATCTGTAAGCAGTTTTGAAAACCAGGTGAAAGTCATGATGGTAAATTTATTGCTTCTTTTTCCATGATTTTAAATATAATCTTTCTTTACTGCGTAAAAGATATATACAGATGCTTTCAATCATTCATCTCATTAACGTCGAGACAGGATACACAGAGAAATTCTGCTTTATAATCAGAGGGAGCAGCCACAAAATGTGGCACAAGCATTTAGTATTAGTGTAAACGAGATGTTTCATTAGAAGTGATGGGCCACAAAACCCCAACCTCATCTTTCACCTGTCTCTCGCGTTCACATTACTACTACCAGCTAGCCAAACTTGCTTTTGCTTTTGGTGTGTATTCGTGATCCCGATAAGAGCAGACTTTTGCAATAAATTCCGATATACTAACAATAAGCATGACACACAGCGCAGAAAACTCTCTAGCAAAGTCAAGAGCACTGTTGTAGCACTTATATAAAACTTATGAAATACGATATTCGTTTTTCGGTCTAGCTGAAAAATACGTAGGCAGTCAAGAAAACGATAAAAGCTTTAGTAGTAGTAGTAGTACGAGCCAGCAGCCAACACCACTCCACTGCTGCAAAAGTTATAAAGCGTTAATATCTATCCGCCTCTCTGGAATTGCTAATATTGCATATTATGTAATATACGTACGTGCAAGGCAGGCAGGCAGCTACCACCGCGCTGCGATAGGAGAAGAATGAGTATGACATGGAATGAAAAGTAGTAGCTGCTCGTGAGTGTTTTATGCCTAGGGGTAACTTTCAACTTTTCAAGCGTACAATTTGATTTCTCGGGGAATTGGATAATCTAGTCAATTCGGAGAAGGTAGCAGGATTGAAAAAGAAACTAATTTTTCTCGTAATATTAAGGTTTTTGTAAGGTACTTCACACTGAAGTCTTTAATAAATGCTAAAAATCTCTAGCACATTTTTTGTGCTTCAAAATGTTATTCTCAAGTGCACTTTTCCACACTTTGTAAACCTTACTACTAGTTCATAAAGTTATTAAGTATTCCAGGTGCTATTATTGCATTTGACTGATGTTTTTTTTCTTCTTTCTGGTGTGTAATTGGCGTGAAAAAGAAAGCGTTAGCTTTGTAAGCAAGAATGCAAACACTGTTAATTGGATTTTTAAGCTCAATTTGTCAATTCAAGGATGCAGTAAAAAGGCAAAGCAAGAGTGTGCGTGTAAACAATGTAAAATAGTAGAAAAAAATTACCTGGAGTTATTTCGTCAATACACGGCGGAAATCCTTCCTCTCGCCCACCAATAACGCTGAACCCGAATCGCTTGTCGCCATTCAGCATAGCACAGGTAACTTGGATAATCTGCTCCTGATAAAGTACAATACAGTAAGAATATATACGATTATTATTATTTGTGATCGAAAAAAAAATTTCAACAGTTCAATAGTTACAACATATTACAAGAAAATGTCATTGAAACGTTGAAAAAATGGTGAAATAAAATTCGCACAAAAGTATATATCTGCATTAAATAAGGGTAATAAAAACAAACGTGTCAACATACATCATCCTGGTTTGGCATGTAGCCTCCCATAAATTCCGAGTCCATGGAAGAATATGGCAGGGAATCGCCATTATTGTAGCTTGTTGGAAGAAAGGGAGCTGAAAAAGCAGGTGGAGGTACTACCAGAGCCCCTCCATTTGGTAACTGGCTTTCATGACCCTCGATACTTCGTGATCGTACGTGATGGTTAATAACGCTACTGCCATTATTATTACCTCCTCCCACTCCACTGCCGATAGAGGAATGGAGTTTTGGTACAGCAACTGGTATGGGCTTGTGAATAAATTTAGCGGAATCAATGACCGGTTTCGTCCTTTTGCTTGTATTGGTTTGGTTATGATGATTATAGTAATCATTTCCGTCACTCAATCCATTTCCACCGGATGTTCCATTAACGTGAGTAATACTGACATTATTGCCTACATGATGATGTTTATTATTATTTTCAATGTAGCGGTAGATGCTGCCATTGCTCGCAATCGAGTTCTTGGGACTCCCACCGCTTGAAGATGAGCTGGTGGGTGAGAGGCTAGCATGACCATTCCCATTTATTACTCCACCACCGCCGCCACCACCAAGTGAAGAAGGTGGTGGTGGTGGCGGAGGAGGACTATCATTCCAAGGAATATGATGATGATGCTGATGATGGTAATGGTGAGAGGCATTTCCATTGGCGAATCCACCATTACCTACCACTCCGAGAAATCCTGCTCCGTTGATCCCGTTCCCATTAGTCTTCCCATTTAAATCTGCTATAGTAGCAGTAGTAGTAGCGATAGAAGAAGCTAGTGATGGTGGTGGCGGCGGCGGTAGCGATGCTGCCACGGCTGTTGCCACCATTCCAGCAGAGGAAGCATGATGATGACCTCCTTTCTGATCTTGACCCCGAGCGAATGTCTGGAACGTAGAGAGTGTACGCTGGGTCCACAAATCATCCTGTGATAGTAATAATGAAACAAAATGGAAAAGATCGAAAATGTGAAATGCTTTCGTTTAGCTTTTAATGTGTGTTTGTGCCAAAAGAGAGAGAGAGAAAGTCTCAGTCTAGAGAGGCGCATTCATTATTTGTTTCTAATAATCAGCGACTAGCCATGTTTTGCAGAGGCATTGCCTGCTTTTGAAATAACTAAGCATTCTTCCAAGATGCCATATTATTATATATTATTTGACACATTCTAAATATAAACTTGCTCTATATAAATTATACAAATACTTACTTTGCGCTTATGCGTGTATACTGTATGTATGTATATCTAGCTAAAGATATTAAACAAGAGATTTGCGTATCAGAACTATTAGCTAAAAAGGCTTTGCGTCTCAGCAGTCCAACAACAAAAGAGTTACTCTCCAAACGGAAAGGAAAGAGAGAGAATCGTTTTCCTAATGTATGTCCCTGGTCATTGTAACTCTGCCGTACTAATTTGAAAATGAATGCATGTGACAGGGAAATACGAGAGGGAGTCTTATGCTCTTGCTCTCTTTGATTACATGCACGTAGCAAAAACACGAGAAGCTGGCTTTAGTATTTTCTTCCTCCATGATGATGTATATTCACGTGCACAAAGAAATCAATTTCTACGCTTTTGTAGATGAACATGTATGCATATAGCTTTATAAAGCTACTTTCATCTCTGTGTATACATTGTATACAACACACACTAGTATGCCAGGCGGATGATGATAAAATGCAAAAGTAATGGGGAAAGTGCGACATCATCTTGAGAAATTGAAGGATACACACACACAACGGCTCCTCGATAATATTAGGTACAGACACGTCTTGTCTTCAACTTCTATGGCTTGGATGTTAAAGAAAAATAGATGCAAAACATCTATTTAGCCTGGCTAGGAACAGAAAAGGCGACACGATGAGCTCGCTTCCTGCTTAGATTTAGCCAGAGTTTCCATATATTATATTTTGTAACATTATTTTTCATTGTTGAAGGTTTTGAGATGTTGATGCGATAGTGGTAGCGTGCTAGAGCTTGGATAGTTTTAGATAGAATATTAGTAGCTACATTATTTTCACTCTCGTTCCTCGCTTAGTTGGCTGTACATAACTAATTGAACTGGCATCTTAGCTTAATTAACTACTCTCCTAGTTGTGTATCTTATAATTAATATGCTTAAAAACGTAGAGATAAACATTACATTACATCCCATACTAGGAACATTCTTTGCCTACAATGCCATACAAAACTTGTATGCATTTTAAAGATTACTATGTACAAACGGGAACCGCCTTTATTTTCTACAGAACAAAATTTTAACAGGAAATAGCCCGCTGCAACAAATAAAAGGACCTAGGTATGATTATCGTACAAAAAATAATTACATACGGTAAACAAAAAAGATATAAAAAATAAGCAAGCAAATATTGCACTCTTCTCAAGTTAATAATTAAGCATATTATAAGCAAGGATCAGAAAAATATAATTTTTATATAATTTTGTTGCATTTTATTTTCTTTACTATTTGATGAATCAGAGTATAATAATTTGTGAAATATACTACATTCGCGAAATTATTCTATACGCCGAGCATGCCTATTTTGACCAAATTTGACCAAAATCTCAACTTTCTAAAAAATAGTTTTTCATTGAATATATAGTCTAATACTAATCAGTTTACTAGCTGATCAACGTTAAACCTCATATATATATACATATATATCAGTTCAGTACCTAATCACATATATCATTGGCATACAAGTAAGCATGTTTAGGTATACCTTACCGTTCACATTCAAATGATTAATTTTCGCTTCACGTTTACCTAACTGATTTTCTTCCACCCATTTACTTTCATATCACAACTGACATGGCTCTCTTTCTCCAAACTTTGTTGATTTAAGTTCAATCCTAGCAAGAAAAACAATTCAACAAAAACATCTTCATATACACTTGTAAGAACATTAGCTGTCACACAGAAATGTATATATGTATCTCACTATAGGTTTTTCCAACAACTGTTATCCCCTTTTCTTTGACAGTGCACGTCGGACAAGAAAAGATGGAAAAGTGTGCTACTACACTACCACCATTAGCCTTTTGTTTTACGTTGCAGCAAGGCACTACAAGAAATAAAGATTTACTTTAAAAAATATAGGTTAGTACCAAAACGATGGGTTTCTTGTCGTCCTCAAGAAAAGAAAGAACTACCACCATTAGCCTTTTGCACTACAAGAAATAAAGATTTACTTTAAAAAATATAGGTTAGTACCAAAACGATGGGTTTCTTGTCGTCCTCAAGAAAAGAAAGAATAAGATTGATCATATTCCTATCTGAAACTATGGTCATCTCAATGCAAAACAGCCAACAAACAATAAACTCGGAATAGTCATTCCAAAGTCCTTTCTCATCCATACTATTTCTTTCATTTGAACAACGACAGCTGAACTTTTGTACATATACATACAGGCAAAACACAAGACATTTTTTCATCGAAACATTTAACCAATAAACAACACACAAGAAAAGTTCTTGACATATTCAGAAGTGAAAAAAATGATGAGGAGAAAACGCAGAATAAAAGGAAGATACAAAATCTTTAAAATGTCACAGTTCACAGTAACTCAATACGAAATGTAAAAATTTCGTTTACATTGGTACAAAAACGATTTCACCTATCTATTGACCTATGTATATTTATTCTAAAACCGATATAACTATAAATGTTCGTTCAGTGCCAAGCCCATAAATATAATAATCTAGTATATTATAATATATTACATCAATTTTATAGACAAGCCTATTTAAGAGAAGATTCCAGTTCCAAAATGTTTGGTGTGTAATATTTTTCTTTGAATTTAAAAAATACTCCAGGCAAATATACTCATACATTTGAAGAACGTCAAAATGAAAGTAGTATAAAATTGAGTACATGTATGACTTATTACAAGATTGCTAGCATTGATGATGATGATACTGATGTGACAATTTGGATAATCCAGCAAGAATCAGCTCAAGAGAACTAAAAGACGCCGGGAGGGAAAAACACATACAAATTGTTGACTGTGATTTTATTTACTGTGTTTGTTAACAAGAGAATAAAAGCCCACTTCACTTTTCTCTATATACTCATATTGGGTTTCAGCCTGGATTACATAAGGTGAAATCTCCATGTTTCACTCCTCCTCACCATGCATCGGTTTCATATATATTGTCCCCATTATATCGTCGAATACTTTCAGTGGTTTTTGTCCATTTTTAGTACTAATGTCAGTGACTAGCTGTGAATATTACATGCTATAAGGCACACGTTGTTATACTGATACATAAAATTTCTACACAAAACAGTAAAACTAGGAAAAGTTTAAAATAAAACCAAAAGAGAAATCATGATGATTACACACGGTGACAGTGTGTTCTATGGAAATTTTGAGAGCTCACAGTACACAAGTTATACAACAGCCAAGAGATGAATTGAACCAAACTTTTGTTTTTGTGGTTCCAATTATGTCGACTGTAGTCCCTTGTCTCATCGTCATCATCATCATCACAGCCATGTTCATGTAGTTGCGTCCTAGAAAATGGTTATAGTTTTTTGAAATTTGTCGTCGTCCACTTCTCTACATGTATGCAAGTGTGTACATATGAAATTCTGATCTGCCGAAAGTGTGAAGCTGTAAGTAATTTTAATAACCTACTTTTTTTAATTACGTGATGTTTATGTTGTGAAGTGAAAATAATTCTAACACCCTGTTTTTTACATTGAAAATGTAAAGTAGGCAGACTAGAAGTGTAAAAGAGAAAGCAAATTGTTAAAAACTGCTAGACTCACTAAACTAACAATGGTGATGGTAACTATAAGCAGATACATCATGCAATCGCCTACAACGTGTACGTTTAGTTCGATAAAGAAAAGTATAATATTATTATACTTAACATCATTAGGCCAACATGCACACAGCCCAACCAATGTTTACAGAAGATTATATGAACCCAAGTTGATTAAAATGTGCACTGCAAACATAAATTCTTTATTGTATGTACCATATTTTACTGTATTACTCTCGTTTCAAAAATAATGTTGACAACTCATTATGCTGTCAAATAATGTACCTTAAATATTTGCAACTTGCATAGCTTGTAAAGCCTGCGAATATACGTATATAGCTTTGCATTTTTCATACGCTACCCACAAATTAGATACCCAGGGACTCATTTCAGAATCAACTGAGCACAGCTACGTACTTCTGGGTAGCATTACGTTACGAAACGTTGAATTTATCAGGCTTTAGTTGAGACTTTTAATTTGAAGCTCTCTTTCTCTTTTGGTGTGCACACTGGATTTTTTTTGGTTTTTGTAGTGTAGTTAACGTTGTTTCCAGTTTATTCAACTTGGTTCCATGAGTCTACATATTTTATATATCGTCAGGAAAATATTTATGATCATAAAATATTCGTATGCTTTGTAATGCATTATTAAATTAGCAGTTAACAGTGAATTTTAAAAACACAGATGCTAAATTTGAAACGATTTTCTTTTTAGTTTGGTACTTCGTCTTTAAATTTTCACTATCAAGCTACATGATATTGATGGTGAAAGGTATTAAACGATAATAGTAAAAATGCCAATAGTATATTAGAATTTCTACGATGATATGGACTACTTTACCTCTGTAAGTCGATCTCTAGGAACCTTGTGTAATGGCTAATTAGAGTAAAGTCTACATGTATATGAAGGTCTGTAGTAAACAGTTAAATAAAAATAAATATTTTTTTTCCGTAATCAAAACGAGATTTTTAATTTTCAGACGGGCAAAAAAGTTATACTTGAAACATTTAGGATACTGTTGCCGATTCGATTTTCTTTTATGCGAGTCGTCTGATCACCTCCCACCCAGCGTAGATTAGATAGACAATCATCATCAGTTGTATCTTTACGCTATTACGTTCATGAAACCCAGTTGTGGATGAAAAAAAACGTAATTTCTCTAATAGTTGCAACTCTCAAAATAAATACAGCCCTCATTTGAGTTGAAACAATATCTTACAGTATTTTCAAAATATTATGTGCGTATAGCAAGCAACTCTGAAGAAGCAACTTACTATTTTTGATTTGAAATTGTGCCTTAAATTTGCTTTTGAAAATAATAAAGCATTCAATGATTATTTCGTAAAATTATTTTAATGAAACGCTCTTTTATATCTTTTCATTAAAATAATTTTACGAAATAATCATTGAATGCTTTATTGTTTTCAATAGCAAAATTAAGGCACAATTTCAAATCAAAAATAGTAAGTTGCTTCTTCAGACTAAATTTTTCAGTTTCCCACTAAACGCAGCCATGTTTATTTCCGAGTATACGGTACTTGCAATAAACAAGAAAAACCAATGGAGCTGCCGAAAAAATAAGAACTATGATATGGCTCGCTACACTTTTGCTACTAAACTGGGAAGCATATTGTATAGCTTATTTATTTTTACTGATACTATCAAATAAATTTTTCCCAATATCTTCTTCGGATTTTCGATCATGAGAAGGAAGAAAAAAGCAGAAAAACAAAAAAGCCTCAGGGAAATCATGGTGGTGTACCGTATCACTGTTGATATCATGTGAACTATGCATGTACCTATGTATATAAAAGCTATAAAATATAACTTTTACTGTTCTTCTCTAGAAAACACTCATTTCAGTATACCAACAATAATGTAAAAAAGTATTAAACTATCTATTTACCTTTGAATATTTTGTGTTTTTACCAAGCAGCAGGAAAAGTACCATAAAAATTGTTGAAAAACAACCATCTAAGACTTTTAGATAAAAATGTTCTCTTCACTTTCTCTTTAATGTTTTTTATCACAAAAATAGTTTGGTTTAAGATGAAATAATTTCTGCCTTAAATCCTGGAAAAGGCCTTTTTCTTTGAAAGGTATAGAGTTGCATTGGTTTTTAATATATTTTTTCATTGTCAGCAACTTATTTTTTAATGAGAATAGACAAGTGACAATAGCACATATTTCATATAAGCTGATGAGAAATGCACTCATTCATGCGTTCATTACGAAAAAAGTTGATCAAACTTGTCTTATGACGCAGAGTGTAATATATTCTATGAATGTGCGCTTCTAGCTGAAAAAAAGTTTTTTCACAAAGCGACCAACAGAGAGTAGTAAAAGAAGCTTATAAATTAGTGTAATCCGAGAAATGGATTGAGAAGTTAAAAGTAAAGTGATCGACTAAGGTGTTTTCACAGTGTTCTTGGATTTCTTTTGGTGAGTAAAAAAGAGTAAATGATGCCATCGGAAAGTTTGTGAAACTATCCAACTTTAACTCTTTCTTTTTTCTTTCTCGTTGGGTTGATATAATATAAAACATCAATCAAAGCCATATAAACCTGAACTGAAGTAGCTAAAATTTTATAACAAAAAAGTGTGTAATGATTTCTTGCAAATCTGTATAGAACTTGGGGTTTCTGAATAATATATAACCAAGCCTTTGTTCTGTTTGATTGAAAATAAAAAATAAATTTGTAAAACGAACCTTCTGTATAATTTTGTATGCAATATACACACAAACTTTTTATCACAGCTGAAACTGAGATTTAAAAAAGGGGTTTTCACAAATACCTCCAAAAGACGCAAATATGTAAAAAAAAATATTTTTTTTAAAAGTTGTAAGTGATTGGCGTTCATCTCATTTCTGTAGACATTTATAGAACAGTTATGACATCAACAAATCAAATAAAATGATATCTCTATCTAGATTCAAAATCCTTTGATTCTTAATTTTATCAATTTTAATCGACTTAACCACAAAGTTAGATCAAATCTTTGACAAAGCAGAGAGTAAAGATAACGCCTACAAGATACGTGCAAAAAGAACTGAAAAGAATATTTTCATACCAAAGCTTTTTTATACACACTTTTTATAAAAATGACTAATGTTCGTGATCAAATACTGTCACAATTGTCATATTATTCCTTCTGAATCTACAGTACAAAGATTTCACAACGAGAATAAAGGAAAACGCAATGTCAGCAAAGCGGATTTCAAAGTGTATTACATATTATGCACCTAAACATGCCTACAACGTAGAATATTTGTTATGCACTATTCATACAAAACTTTTGCTCTCTTAAAATATATTATATAACGCGTTTTTATACTTTCTTCCATTTATGTATAAAATGTATAGCCCACAATAATAAACACTACTCTAACACATCACGTAAATTCAAGTAAATATGCACATAGATCCTCTTCTTCAACTCCTTTCCAATTACATATAAACCCAAGTGGTGTAACCCACTCATAAGCCATAGAAAATTCACAAAACAAAAGTGCTGAACCAGGACTTCCTCATTACAAACGAGACTACACGCAGTGAGTCGGTGAAATCGTCAAAACTTTTGATGATCCATCCAAGACTACATACTTCCATGAGATTTTTAATTTTCCGCTTATATTTTTCAGGTAGTGAGTACAAAGTTTATCTCAACATACATACATAATAGAATTTTATTCAATACACATACCTTACCTTATATATATCTTACTATATGTAATTTACCAACAACTGTTATCACATTTCACAAATACCAAATAAGCTAATAAAATATAAAAGATTTGTAAATGCCGAACGCTTTCAAAATGATCTACAGTCGTTCCTTCAGTTTATTGTAACTCGTGTAGAGAATATAATCTCAAGTTTATGACAGAACACTGCAGGGATTAACTCAAAATTAAAAATAAAAGTAAGCAATTCTGAATTGCCAAGTATTATTTATACGGTTTATTTTTTACTATTGTTGCTTATGTTTCCGCTTTTCTTGTGTAGGTATTTTTTCTTAAAAAATTGTAAAGCATATATACCCCTTGAATAAACTTGGTTGATAGAAAGATACATATCTAGCATCTACTTGCCCTGTTTTAAACTGTTTTACTTCTCATAGTAGAACAATTTTGAATAATATGAGCATGCAGTCGTGAAAATCTATTGTGATATGTTTTATTCTATTGGGAGTCCTTCTCTCTACATTCATTACATTATTATTAAAGCTCTCATCAGTTTAGCACGCATCTTAAAGGGGAAAACGGACAACATTATATTGAAGAGAGAAAGCACTACGATCGTGAGGTACACAAAAATAGCGTCATCTTTTTTTGCACCGTGTACTGAACTTATATATTTATTTACAATTCACCACAAAAAGTTTATGCTTATACACACATGTAGGCACATACATATATGTGTGTACATTCATTGTACATATCTAAGTGATTGCAAGATTATACACACCTATAAGCCCATGTAAAAAGTCGTAAATGTGAGTATCCTCTGAGTTGAAAGCACATGGAAAGATGTGAAAAAGCAAAGTGGGGTTTGTTAAAGATCTACACATGGCACATATATAATATACACTTTAGCAATATCTCAACACAGTGAAAAAAGTGAAGAGAGATTCCCGTCTTGAATGAAAACCAATATGGCCAACTAGGAAAGAAGAAAAGTGCAAAGAGATGGCTGTGAGGAAAGAAAAACTTGCAAAGAATAATTGATGAGATGGCCAATGTACTTTGGCAAAAAGTAGTAAAGTGTGAGTGAGACTAGTCAATGTATTATATAGGAATATAGTACTTGTACATGTGCTGTCTGTGAACTACATACATATATCTATAATATGCAAGAGGGAGATTTACACAGAAAAAATGGAGAAATATTATGATATTTATATTATGTGCCTCTCCGTTGATGTGTGTGAAAGGAAAGAGAGAGATGAAAATATCAGCTTTGGAACTTGAAATGAGAATTTACTTGTAGCTTACACTTTCACAAGCTACCATTTGTATATTTTCCTCTTTATTTTCATACATACATGATACCCACCATCCCCAGATATAAGGTAAACGGTAAACTAGCTTCTAGACATGCCCGTATATTTCTATAGTTTGAAGTTTTTTTGTTGGTTTTGCTCTTCTGCAACAACTTTCATTACAAAAAGGTGCCACTTGGAGTTTCATGAAATCTAGATAAAATTCAACTTTTATTCAGCTGCAGTCATCTAAAATATGTATATATAGGCTTTGGCAGAAAAGATATTTTTGTAATCCAACGAACCGCTTCCTGTATAAGTAGACGGATCTAAGAACATGCACGGCACGGTGATGGCGGCAGCAGCGGTGAGGGTGATGGTAGAAGAAAGAAGAAAAAAGAAAAAAAGGTAAAGGTGTGTTCACTTTTCAAACTTTTTTGTACTGCCCAGTATACACAATGTTTATTTTAGTTATAATAAAAAATAAATATATATACACTGTGTAAAGTAAAGCTACTAGTAGAGCTGTGTTTCTCCATTATTATCTCTAAGAGAATCATATCACCGTCAACATCACGGCTACTTTTGCCTTTTACTTTCATTTATTTTCCCTTCTCTTCTTCTTCTTTTCCTACTTTCTCTTGTTAAACATGTGCTGTTCTTCTTTTTCTGCTAAACTCTCAGAATAAAATGTAGGTAGGTAGTGAGCATTTGTAGGTGGTATACATTATATTTTATGTTGAGTTTGGCATCTGCTATATATATACATATACACGAAAAATATTTAGGCATTTGTTCGTTGTGCTACAACAACATCCTTCAACTCGGCATCACAAAAACACACAATTTTCTTTGGCTAGTTGTCTTTAGCAGACGAAAAGTAAGAAAGAATGAAACAAGAAAGGGAAAGAAAAATCCAACAAGAGAAAAGTTGGTTTAGCAGCAGCATAAACTTGGCTTGTTGCAAACGAGGGTTGGATGAATGTGGACACGAAAATCTTAAGCTGTTGTAGGAAAAAGGCATGCAAAGGCGTGACTGATCCTTTGCTATGCTGATTCTCAAGGACCGCCACCACTACTACTACTTTCCTGACTAAAAGTAAGTTTCTTATATTAGATAAACGTACATACTTTATACTGGAGATATAGGTATATATGATACTTAGATACTTAGGCAAATAGAAAGCATGTAGCAGAACATACGGAC
>JAHZMT010002961.1:0-14721 GCA_027743785.1 Sinhomidia bicolor
ATGTTGATGAGTCATATACTCATATACACGGTCAGTAGGAATTTGACTTCTTTTGTTAATTTTAAACAGATTAATTTCTAGTGCATTACTCGGTAGTGCCAGTAATTGGTATTAAATGACCGACCACACCATTAAATTATCACTACTGAATAGGTAGTTTTTGCTGCTTCGTCATCGCCACCCACCTATAAATTTAAATTTGTAAACTTTTGTAAATGACCATTCCAAATATTATGTAGGATGACACGAGTATCGAAACAAATCGCAAAAAAGGGAAACCAAAACAGTATCGTATGATTCATTGTCATATTCATAAGAAGTTCTCCAGCTTAGGTAGACAGGTGGTTTTTAGCTGACTGTCCGACAACATTCTATACCATCATTGACATCAAATCTATCTGTCTGTACATGGCTTTTTAACCGCTTAAATTTCATATATAGATTTTTCGTTAGTTGACGTTGACGAATTCGATGCGACCGACCAGAACGTTTGTTGAATCATGAATTATGATGAAACAGTTACTTCCTGTCGTATGTCGTGATAGACATTGCAACTAACCCGTACATAAAAAGTTGGATGATTTTATATGGCGGTGACTTATTTTGCTCATTTTCATTCAAAACAGGATTTCATTGTTAATTTTTATTACAGTTTATTGAGGAGTGTAAATGTACTGATCTTCCAACAGTAGTAATACTTCGTCTACTTCGATCATATTATCAGCCGTCACATTACTTTTAATCCACACACAGGAGACAGGAAGCAACCAAGTATGTACGTATTATCCTTTAGAAGTACGGATAAGCTAAGCTATATTGAATTTAGTAATTAACAAAGGAGATGAAATGCAGTTTTAGCAAAATCAACTTTTTATTAGTGTCTCACTTGTCCCCAAATTCTAACTTCAAGTTTTTATGCTTGTGTACTTTTTCTGTCGTACTATTTCATTATCATGTAAGTTGAACTTTATTTAGTAAAGCAACTTATATCTTTTCATAATATTGTAACCACTGTCCACTGTTTTTATGCATATCTGAATTACGCTGGAGGATGTATGTACATTGACAAAAGCGTTACAAGTAAACGATACCCAGCTTTCGAAAATTGAGGTTGTACGGGTGTTATCAATATTATCATATATCATGTGATAAGATACAGATAAATAATATTTACAAAATGCAGTAACATAGTTTCATCGGGAAGTTATTACTTGTGTGTGGTACTAGACAGGAAGACGGGACAATTACTGAATCTACGTCATATAGTCATAATTTGAACTTGTCGTAATTACTTACACGCGGCAATTATTATAAATTGTCATTAAAACGTAACTTCTTTTAATTACAGAAGTTGATTGTCCCAATATTCTTTGAACGGTGTTCACTGTTTGTATTTAATTTTTGTAGAGCACTGAATGGCTGCTAAATTGGCGACGATAACGATTAAGGTAAGTTTTAGTGCCTGAAACCATTGTTCTCGAGAAGGAAATAGATTCATTGTCATCAATATTATCACTCCCAAAGAATGCGATGCGAAAGATGACGATGTTTGATGATGCTGATCTTAAGAAAATCAATTAAATCAATTAGCGTGACAACGACAAGGGCACAATCAGCTAAACCCAAACGCGTCTCACAAGCAAAAACAGTATTTCATTTAAAACTGTTTTGGCCGATTGAGATCTGGTTAGCAGTTTTTGTCAGTTGTCGTAAGACATCGTCTCGGTTGAATCCTACAGTACACGATTGAACCTATTTAAAATTTGTCTGCTTATTTCCTTTCATCAAAAAATTATTGTATTTGAAGGCAATCAGACGGTTGTCGTTTTGTAGGGTAAACACTAGTAACAGTACAAATAAATTATACAAAAATAAGAAACTAATTCATACAATTAATACTCATATTTAAATACAAATCAAGTATCAATCCCTCATTTTAAAATTGTTAGAATCATCATGCGTATTTTACTTGTTTTGCTTGGATTGGTCCTGTCCACGACCTTTGGCATACCCCAAATGCAACAAAATCCTCCTCCAAACATGGTTGGAGGGTTCGGTCCTTCTCCGTACTCTGGTTCAGGACAAGGGGGATATAATCCTGGATTTGGCCAGAGTGGTCCTCCCATCGGTAATCAGCAACCAGGTCCGGCTCCAAGATTTGCATTTCACCAAGATATTGATCAACTGAGAGCTTTACATGGTTCCAGTCTAAACACTGCCTCTGCACAAGGGAGTGACACAAATCGCGCTAGGGTGGCAGATTCGCAAATTGCTCAAGGAAGCGAAGGAATTCTTTCTGCATTAAGAGGTAAAAGCAGGGGAGGGTCGAGCAGCAAAGGGGGAAAGTTTGAGCACTCTGCAACCAAAGGTGAGACATGGGATGACACACGTGTATGGGATGAAAGTATCGAGACTTTGGACGCTGCCGAATCACAAAGACTTAATGCCGGTGTTGCCGAGGCGGAGCATCTTTCGGAGGTACAAGGGTCTAAAGATAAATTGAGCGCTACACATGTGGACGCAGGTATACATATATCGTCCAATTATTTGGATCACAAATTGATCATTTATTATATAATTTTACAACAATCTTGAACGTTTTTTATTGTAAATTGTGTTCAATTGTATTTCAGTTGATGCAAACAGAGAACACGCAGAAGGCCAAGTAGTGCAAGAATAATTAATGAAATTATTAAGTACATCCATTATGCATGTATTAATATATTTTCATTTTTTTGTGCTAAGATTATTGATTTTAATAATAAAAGTGGATGGACATAAAGTAATAAAAGAAGACGAGACTTTTAATTTTTATGAATTTAAAATTAAATAGCTTACTAACTGCATGGTTTCTAGAATCTTGCAGTTTGTATTGCAAGGTGGAACGGTGGCACTAATAATGCTTAGGCATATGTATATGCTATAGGTAAGTTAATACCGATCCGTCAACTATCAAACTTGTGTCCTTTTCATGGATTGTTCAGTCACGTTCTTTGACGTGGTAAATTGTAAAAATTTTGGTACTACAAAAGCGTGTAACGAACTGTGGAAAACTATCCATTGTTCTTTTAGAAGATAACATTTTCACTGCATTATGTACTATGAAATTAAAAGGAGAGACAGAGAGGTCGCTGACGCCGCTGAGTGACTGCCCTCTTTTTGAATCACTTGTAGGAACCTGCCGATTGGTTTTCCTTACCGCGATACTTTATTTTACTTTTGACGTAAAAACATGACCGCGAGCATGCTTCAGGATTCGCTATCAGATATCGCCTTTCTTTGTATAAAACGTGGAAACGGCTTGAGATCTGAGAAGGTAAAACCTACTGAAGTGCTGAGTTATAATTTTAAAATGTTTAAAAATTATTAAAAATAGTTGTTTTTAATAATTTAGGTTTTTATCTGGAACGAATGTGTTCATTATTCCAGCACTGATAGGATGGTATCGCGAGGACTTGATGCTTACAACCAAGGAGCAGACCAACTTGGTCTTATTAGGGATCTTCCGTCAGCGCAGTTAATACGCAGGGGTCAAAAGAAGGGCAAGTGATATGCAGGACTCGCGAGTCGAAACGGGAGAATCTTGAGGACATTCTAACTCTTACGACCATAGCCTTGCTGTCCATGTTCTTAAGGGGCTTGTAGCAGCTTTTCTCATCTAGCTTTCTTGTCACTCAACTGGTTGTGTCATTATTTCAACACTCTACTCTAGTCCAACGTTACTTTTTAAATCTCTCTTTTCTTTTCTTAGTTATCTGTTATTGTTTGCTAGACACTCTACACATTCTCTCCACCAAATACTCCCTTTAGAAAATGCTCTCTTTGTTTTAATAAAAATAAAATCGTATTTCAAAACAGATCATGTATCACGTAAATGGGCGTTTTGGATTTCACAACAAAATTTTATTCTACCGCAAAGTACTTGACTTAAGCATGGTATCTCATTACCATTTTTACATTTCAATTCTGAAATATTGAATCAAGACAAGGAAGACATAAAGAAAAAAATATTAAAGCTATAATCGGATCATTTGTAGTTATGAAAGCAGCACGAAAGAGAAAATATGATCATTTAGGTGTTTTTATGTCTTTATAACTTTTAAAAAGAAAATGATTTGATGTTGCAACATGCAACAGACCTCGGAATTTTGGGTCTTTCCTGGATGGTGCATCTGGGTCAGTCATGCACAAAACGTAAAGCTTGTTGGAATCCGCGTTCCAACTTATTTTTGGGGGGTTCTTTACTTGAGTAGGAGTCAAAATATTTCCGAGATTGACAACCAAGTCACCACCATATTTCACATCTAATACAGCCTTTGGAACAGCGTCTGAAAAGATTAGCATTTCAAAAAGCTTTGATTATACTTATTTCATATACCTATGAATATTTTATAGTTTACCACAACTAACCAATGACATCTGGCACAACTTGCTCCTTTTCCATTGCTTTGAGGTCTCCAGCTGCAGTAACAAAGCTCCTCCCAAGATGTAATGTCGCTACCTGCAGAAACAAAAATGCAAAAAGTAAGTAAAACATAATGTGTTGATATTTGCTCCACTTCATTGCCTTCACTTTTACCCAACGCCAGTTTCACCGTGTCACCCGTAATTTTATAATGGTGCATACCTGCTTTTGCAGCGGAGGGGTATTAGTGATTTTTACTGGAAAGGGTTGAACAAAATTAAGTTTTTGACTTTGTTGATGGGTTGGCAACGCTGATGATGATGATAAAAAATTAAGAGAAAATCTATTTCCTGTAGATGACTGCGAAGACGCTACTGCCAAAATGCGACTACCACTACTGCGATTGGCACCGGCACTCCTTAACAATACACTACCAGCTTTATAGGCCAAAGGCACTGGAGACATCGCAGAACTCACAGTAACAATTTTACAACAAGTCTAGACTAGACCGGCGACAGGTGACAGGCGGGTGGGTGGATGCAATAGAAAAGTATTTAGAGATTACCAAGTTGGTATTACCAGCAACTGCAGTTAAGCTAATAATAGTTACCTTATGATAGATATGAGGACACTAACTTGCAGCGATCGGAATATGTTGATGAGATGTCTAGGTAGACTAGAGATGACCTTCACAAATGACAAGCCGCTGATTTAGTGGAGTGCTCTCATATGATGGTGCCACCACCTTACATCTAGTATGTTTTGATTTTGGAATTTGCTTTCGCGGTGAGAGTCTCACCCTGAGACCCCAGGATAAAATGTATATTATGCTGTGCTGGTGTTGTCTGAGTCTGACGCTTCAGTTGCAAGTAAATGTAGTGTTGGTGCATTTTATAGCATGACATGAGCTTGAGTTATTAGTTGAACCGCGAGAAAAAACCAGCTTCAGTTGCATGATATTTCCGAACATGTTATGAAATTATGACTGTAAACTATTTACACAACTACTTACTTTTACATACTATCTTTCAATAAAAACAGAGAGTAATATTTTTGACGTTTACATAGCTTTTCACTTGATTTTATTTTGGGATTTTACGGCATGCTCATATTTAGTTTACGTTTGTTGTATAAAATAAAGACGGTTTAAATTCAGTGTTTTTTAAGACAAAAGACGAAAATTACGTGTGTGAGTGAGAAGAAAGGAGAAAAAAATGTTTGTAGCGGCGGCCTTTGGAATTTAGTGGACGAAAATAATCTGCGATGATGGTAGACAGGGACGACAACAGACTAGGGAAAGACACAGAAACTGCAACAACCGTCAGGATCGATAAACTCGTATGGCGTGTACTGGCAAAGACGCCTAGAAGAACAAAAATATGAGCAATAAGTGATTGTTACTATTATTTTGGGCATTTGAAATAAAAAATATTGAGTTACTATGTAGTTTTATTTTTCGTACCTCTTTGCAAACGTGGTTGTAGTTGGAAGATTTCTGCCATGGATGAACTGCTCCCCTGGGATATGGCCAGAGTACGATATGCACATATACTCGCCGTCTCGGTAGATTCGTCCGTCGATACAAGGCTTCAAAAAGTTGCATTGGGGCCACCGCTTTTCACGTCGTTTCCTGAAATTACCACACAAAAAATAAAAATTAAACAACTAAATTGGGAATAGAAATTGTTCAAATAAGAAACGAATAAAAAAATAAAATTATCTGATTTTAAACTCACATCTCACTCACACACGGGGGTCAGGTAATTACCTTCTCCCGCAACCACCTCCAGCACCTCCTCGTTGTGGACAGCCAAAATCAATGGGAATACAACATGGTGGTGGACAAGGCTGAGGACAGCATGGGCTGGGCTGTGGGCAACATCCGGAACCTCCATTGCCTCCATCATCTTCACACATAACCAAAGGAATACAACATACCTTAGGTGGATTCTTGTTCTTAGGTGGAGGTGGAATTTCGCAAACGATATTCACAGGAGGTAACTGGAATACGCAGCACTGACCTTGCTGTTGTTGGTTCCTAGTTTTGATCACAATCGGAGGGCAGCAGGCTGGAGGGCTGAAATAAACAAAAACAAAAAAACAAGCATTAGACATTGTAAATAAATAAATATTATTACCTCGCATCCCTCACCACCACCATGTCACATCCCTAAAATTCACCACCTATACTACCACCATCACCATAAGAAAATCACTAACCAACACGGAGGCGGACAGCAGGAAGGGGGACAGCAGTTCCCACCAGATTGACGACCACCGCAAGACATTTTCGTTGTTAAAAGAAAATGGGATTTGAACTGCACAAAAAATTTATTTTTTTAGTAAGAAAGCACTGAATAACCGCCTAAAATTCTAAAAAATAACTGGAGAACTAAACCGAGAAATCTCTTTTGACTGGCCTTATATACCCAGAATTTTACTCTAAAAACTACCACAACCAATCATCTGTCTTTTTATTCTTGTCGTTGGCTGTGTCCATAGTAATTTTTTTGAAAACGATACTTTCACTCTGCAGTTGGGTCAACAACCTTTCACGTTCTTTGCATTCATCAAATTATGCAGTAGTACGCTTTCTTACGTTGATGATGCATGTATAGCCAGAGCTCAGCTAGCAGAGTCGAGTAAAAAAGAATATAATATGCTGAGTGAAAGCACGCAGATTTTTGGGAGGGCTCTTGACTCGAGTCAGAAAAAAATGCTTTTTTGGATTGGTGGTGGGGGGTGTTTTGCTAGTAGCTCAAGTTGCTGTGATGATGATGATCTCTTGTTGTGTTGTTGTATGTAATGCTTTCTCTGATGATAGAATGGAACACATAAAAAATATTCTTCTCCGGGCGAATCATGCCTACGTATTCCTTTTTTTCTAGATAAACAGCCCCGATTATGGAGTAAATTGCTGCTCCAGGTTTATGCGTTTTATTTGCTCTGGATATACATCCAGTATGTATTTATAGGTTCACTCCACTCCAGCATCAACCACTCCTCCTTTCTATCGTTCCCCTCCACTCTAGTAAAAACGATTGGATGTTGGAGAGAAAAAGTTGAGCGATGCTGTGTGTGTGTGTGTGTTTGTATAGCATGAAACGGTTTAGCTGGAGACATGCAGTATTGACGTAGTAGGTAAACGTACACACACAACAGTTTACGTAAAAAGGATTGTGTATAACAAGCCATAAGCATCATCATAATGGCTGAGAAGATCATCATTCCAATTTATACAGTTTTGCATATGAAAAAATTGTGCTGGAATTGAAAAAGATGATGTTTTTATTTTTCCCTTTTATATATATTGTCTTTTATTTTTATTCGATGTCTTTTCAGACTTTTTCTCAGCTACAGACCATTTCATCGGGAACTACGAAATGTGACTGATCTGTGATTTTCTAGGTTCTCTGAGGCGATTTTTCAACTTTGGTCGTTTGTACAAACCGATGGACATTCCACAAAAATGAATAACTTAAATATTAAATCATTTCTTATCAAGGATATTATTGAAAAAGGTGGTGTCAGTGGTCGTGAGCCTGAAGGAACTAGAGTATGTGGCGATGCAATCGAGGAGGATTTAGGTGTGTGTTTTGCATTATAATCTTGCATTTTTCCAGAATTATGGACATTAACAAAAGTTTAGTTTTGTAACGATTTTTGTTTCTCTACAGAAGGGGTTCATGACTATTCTGTACGTCATCAACAGCATGCTATTGTGGAGAGTGAGGAGGAGCCGCAGCTTAACAAGCATAGTGAAAGCAGAACCAGAGACAGCGATGAGGAAGGTTGCCATTTGAAAAAGACGAGAAGAAGACGCACAGGTGGGTATTTATTTAAGCATTACTTTTACATGATACAAATGGAGTAAAACAGCACATGTCTCATTTCTCCCCATATGACTTTCATTTTATGGGAATTTCCTCTGCAGCTTTTACTCATTCCCAGTTGGCATTTCTTGAGAGACGATTCCGTATTCAGAAGTATTTAAGCGTGGCGGATCGTTCAGAGGTAGCAGAAATGCTAAATTTGTCAGAAACGCAAGTGAAAACTTGGTATCAAAATCGCAGGTGAGATGGCAATCGAAAATGAAGCCAGTCATATACGGTATTCACTATTTAACAAATAATTGAATTGTTTCTTCAAACTCAATTTTAGAACAAAGTGGAAGCGTCAAAACCAAAATCAGCTAATTCTCCAAGAAAGTAAACCCTCTTCGTCTGCCGATGATTCATTGGCTTTAGGGGAAGAAATAGCTTCTGGTGGCGGCTCTCAAGGGAGTCCATCCTCTTCACCCCAACATCCATCATCATCAGTTCCAATTCTCAATCATACCCTGGATCATTCGTTTCCAACCCATCACCTTCTCACCCCTTCGCATCATCACCAACATCATCACATTCAAAACTTTGCAAGTAATCCTTTTCTCGACATTTCTCCATCTACCTACTTTTCCAATATTTTCAAAACAGTTCAATCCAATCCAGCTCTTGCATGTATTTTGATGAACACCCTTTCACCGGAACTTGTCAATTTTAACAGTCCGTCAGCCACAACAGCAGTGTCTGCAGTTACCGCAGCGTTCAGCACGCCAACACCAACGGTGAGTAGTGGTAGTAATGAATACAGTGAATAAAATGTTTTCAAAACATTTTTGAGTGAAAAAGTGAAAATATCAAATTGATCAATTAGCTTTGCTTTATAATATCAACCAATCTTCTTAATGTATAACAATGTGTAGATATATGTAGTAATTAGAGCAAAATAAATAAGAAGTATTATACTCCGGAAAAACAGTTTGAGCTGATTTTTGAAATACGTTTTCATGTTGTCCGTAATAGAAAAGTTAAATAGCAAAAACTTAAGTGGGGCGATATGAGAAAAGGGATAAAAATGACGCCAAATCCAGTGAAATATCTTACCGTTCTACCAATTCTATCTAATATAACAAGTATTGCTGGATTGTGTTCTTTAAAAACTGTAGGCTACGCTAATTTAAAATCTTAGTTAATTTCTCCAAGTTATTTACCTATTTTAACTGTCTGTTTGATTAATAAACTTTTAGCGAAAACTAGTATTTGGTATGTGCATTCAATTTGCCGTTAAAGGTCATACAAATCATATCTTTTGATTAGACACTCGTTCGACTAGTATTAGTACAAACTAACATGATTGATTGCATTCTCGACTTTTTCAACAAAAATAGATTTGCATACGAACAGCTTAAATTTTCATGTGACAGACTTTCACCTTCCTAATAAAAAATAAATTTGTTTCCTTTTCCAGGCGGGAATTTGTGATTACGAATCGAAAGGTAGGAAATTTAATTTTCAAAGTTATTTTCAAATCACACTCGTTTGCCCATTGAAAAAAATTTGATTCTCACAAAAACTTGCCAGCACCCAGTGCTCCTCATTGCTTTCCATAATGATCTTCGTTTTCTTTTTTTATTGAATTTCTTATTACATCCGTATTCTATTACGATTACAGACATACAACTCAAAATACCTACATACCTTGCAACTACCAACACCAACTTTTACACATCTTCCTACCACTATTCATTCCTGTTTCAGTTTATCAAAAATGTAATATGTTTACTATGAACAACCTTGTTTCGCAGACTAGCTAGATGTTGTTTGTTGGTTGAAAATGCTTTCTGATTATTATTTTGTTCCGCTTATGTTTTTTAAAAACATGATCACATTAGTCGCGCCCAAATACACAGACAAATTATATACAATTACGAACTAACTGAAAACACTTTTCTTTCTATTTATTTATCTTCTTGCTGCTACTATTTATACGACCATTATATTCTGTAAAAGCAGCAGAGAGATGTTAGCAATGATGATGACGATGATAATAATAAGGAATGATATAGTAGCAGAATGCGTATATTATATATTATATGAATGCAAATGAATATAAAATGGAGCGAGATGAGAAGAACAAGTGGAGAAGAAAAAAGAGTCATTGAAGTTTAATTTGGCGTATGGAAATCAGCCCTTTCACTCCATTTTATATGATGATAATGTGATACAGGAGAAAATTCATCCAACTGCTTGCTGGATTGTGTGTAAAATCCGTGCATTATGCATCGCTCCATCCATCCAACAAACCCGAAGAGAAAGGGAGAAGCTTTATGATTGAGATCCCAATTTTGCCTTTGGCTCTTGACTTTGTCCTCCTCACTGAACTATAACAAATGATAAAAAAACTTGACGACGACTGGAACATTATGTTATGATGATGGATGGATTATGTATCTTTTTAACAAACAATAATATTAATAATAGGCATGCATATAAAATACTACTACACAGAATACACACAAATCGTCATAATCATCGTCCCATTAAGGCAGGCACACGTTTGCGTTCTTGTACATTATCATTATTTTGTGATGATGATTCCATTTCATGCAACAAAACTACTAGTAGCTCTGATGATGATGATAATGATCTAGACAGAGTGGAAAAGCTTCAAGACGGACTTTTTTATAAGCAAATTTAGAAAAGTAGCAGCATTTTCAAGGTGAAACAAAATTACTGGGAAAAACGTCTGCTTCTATTAGATACGCAGACGGAAAGACAGACAGACGACATAGTTGTTCTCTATGTTTAAGCCATGCAAAGTTACATTTGCCCGTTAACAAAAAATTTACGTTTATTTAGAAATGATGAGCATATAATATTTAAAAAAGAATGTTGAGCTGAACTACTGCACTCACGTAAGCTATATGATGCTGATGATGACTACTACTACATACTACTCTGCTGTTACTCTTAATGACTCCCATTCAACTCTTATTTATTCCAAATCACCGATCCTTCAGGGTATACTTCCATTCCAACATATTATACTAAAGTATTTTACATGTATGATGAGAACAAATGAATAAAAACGGGAAAGCATCATCATGCCCTTTAACATCCTATTATAATTTGTCTTACAAATATTTTACTAAAAAATATGGTATGCACAAATAAAAACAACACAGCCATGCTGATGACGGTGTCGGGGAAAGCGATAGAAATGAGCGGGGAGCTACTGCCACCGTTTTCCTTTTCACTACTTTTGCTACTAATATACACTTATTATTAATATTTTTATCACAAATCAAAGAGCATGAAAATTTTGTCGAATCAAGTACTCTTTTTAAAAAATAATAATAATTTACAGTTTTTTGATCTCTGAAAATTTGTGCTTCTAGCAATTTTTGATGCGATTTGATAATTTTGGCTTTCATAAATCTCTTTCGAGCTGTCTAGTTATGATTTATGTCTAGAGGTATTTTGTGATTACTGTGTTTGTGTGATCTCTTGATCAATATGCCTTATTTTGACATTATCCCAACAAGAGATTGGATGGTAGATATAAATCACTTCCGGGTAAAATAACATAATCGATATAAATAAGAAATGGAATTGAGGGCAAAATACAAGTAAGAAGACATAAAGTACATGCATACACACTGTACTAGGACGCATTTTGGGGCACAATGAAACTAAAAACGAAAAGATGATTTAACTATCACATTCTTAGTCATACTTTTAAAATAACTAAACTTTGTCCTGCTGATGTGATTCCTAATGAAGGAATGTCGTTGCCTTATTTATAACTGTCGTTTCCAGTTATCTTGTGATTTTGGATCATAGCAAAGGCATAATAATAATATGCTGCATGGATTATTTTTGGTGTCTTCTGCTTTCTCGTGTTTGTTTGATATTTGCATTCAAATTGTACAGATAAGCAAGTAGTTTTGCTTCATAATTAATAGATTCAGCATTCATGTACTGTTGATGTTGTAATTGTAAACCTATTTGTATTAATTTTACTAAAACTAGTTCTTTTACTAAACTGTGTGGTAACGAAAATGTGATATGCTTTGATAGGAATAAGATAACATTCACGGTTCTTGTTTCCTCAGTTTTTAGACAGATGGGTCTTGTTTGGCTAAACGATTCTACTTTCCTATCCTACTTTGTTGTTATTCTTTTCTGTGAACAAACTTAGTTCACAGATCTTTGTTCATTCACCAAAGCGCTGAAAACCTCAATAAATTATAATATCGCATATTTTTCCCTTGACAAATCATTGATAATTGATATTGATTTATTCACTGCAAAAAGACAGTACACGTTAAATCGTATCAACCTAGGCTGTTTTCCAACTACAACGCGCTTTAGAGATCAAATAAATTCCAAAATTACACATCCAAGTCAACAACAATCCGAATCATTAACAATATAAATTAACAACATCAGTAAGAGAAAAACTGGGAACATCGTCCATAATGAGAGTAGATCTGTCATTTAGTAACATATTCCCTTGGTTCTAGCCCTTACTTCTACTGTAACTGAATATGATAAGTCAATAAGTCATAATAATATGCAATAAGTTACTAGGTATTAGAATCTAGATATCCATAAACGCATGTGACCAGTTTAAGAGCTAGTAGTTACTTTGTTTAAATAGATACAAAAATAATTTTACTTCTTCAATGTTGATGATAGAGTAGAGTAGACTGAGTACAAAGGAGACAAAGTACCTACATAACAAATTTTACAGGCACCAGAGTAATTTCTCCAGCTTGCTATCTATTTACTATCTATGTAGGTATGTATATCTATTGGTATTGTACATACAATAACTGTACTGCATTCGGACTTTTCAATTCTGATAAGCAGCTTTAAAAGTAAGTTATTTAACTAGACGAAAAACTAAAATAATCGGCTATTATCAAAAGAACAAAACAGACGTCGTGCCAAATTAAGCCAGGTGCCAGCCAAATTAATTGGTGACACTTCAGATTATAAAGCGTACTAAAGGGTCAAAGACAAAGTCAAAGAATTCCCTAATATTATGATTGGTTAACAGGATCACAGTTAAAATTATTTTGGGTTCTGAAAACTATGCATATATTATACATTTGCATACTACTATGAAATATATAAAAATACACATTTAACTCATGTACTTTGGTGAAATACTGCATTCTATACCTATCTACCTACCTGACTAATCCTTTTACATAAGTCACCCTCCCCAACACGAAAGTCAGACATGGCCCGTACTGACTGAACAACAAGTTGTGTGTGTTCGTTTGTACGCACGTATATATTTAGCTTTTATTCCGTGTTGTTGCTGTATAATTAACGAAAAGGATTATTAGCATCATAGGTTATCTGATGAACCCTTTTAAATAATATCCAATGTCTGCTACATATCTACACAGAGGTCCTTAGAATTGACGAAAAGGGCAACACCAGAAGAGGAGCAAGGCCACAGGGAAATAAGTCCCTTTTACTATTATAAGCTAAGCTTAACTGTGAAGATACGAGGAATTTAATAATATGCATTTATATCTTGGAGGACAAGAAAAGTTCATGAGCAATTTGGCTTAAATTACATATTATTATGTAGAGCATATGGGCATAATAGACTGGGTATAATATATACATAGGTACCTAGTATAGCACATCCATACAACAACTCAACAATTGTCATCATCATCATGATGAAAGGATTGAGGAAAAAATCTGTTTTGAGGAAAGGCAACGCAGCGTTGACAAAGGCCTTTTTATTATTACAAGACAACAAACCTATATTATGCTTTACTTGTATACCTACCTCCTCCTCTCTGCTGCAAGTAGCAAAAGCAACAACAACAAAACAAGCAACCCTTTTGTTTTCCTCAACAATTTGAATACCCTTTCTTCTCCTCCTTTTCTCTCTCTTGTGGAGCAGCAGCCTACAAATTTCTTTATGAAAATACTCATTGTCTATGTCTACTTGGTGTGGTGGTAATACACAAGACTTGTGTAACGGCATATAAACACTAAAATCACTTTTTTTTTTATTTTATTTAGTGTAAAGGCAAGTAGGCATGTGAATCGTGTGTGTGTGTTATTATTATATTATTCCATTGAATGCTACGTATACTAAACTCTTCTTAAATTATGGATACGACGCAACAGAAACACACAAGAAAAAGAGGAGCAAGTTGAAAGTTCAGCGCAGTAGGAATGAGGATGAGCTTTTTTGTTGCTTTTTGCCTCTACCTCTTCTTCTCTCTTGCCTGTTGCTTCTTCTTCTTCTTCTCTTTGTTCTTTGTTTCTTTCCATCCATCTCTTCTTGTTGAATCACAGAGTACAGAAGCACAATGCTTCTACTGTGAATAATAATATGTATTTTTTGTGGAAATGTAGTACAGATGCTTCTATTATTTATGTATGTATGTATAGTATCAATTTATGGGTTTCGGATAAGGAGTAGGAATAATGGAGATACAGTTTGAGATGTGCGAG
>JAHZMT010002962.1:0-13377 GCA_027743785.1 Sinhomidia bicolor
CAAAAAACGAGACACCAAACTTGATGCCACACCAGGAATCTTTCTTCTTTAAAACCTTTGATGAGGATGTTATCGGCGATGGTGGTGTGTGGTGTTAGCTGGTGTTTGGGAAAGCGGTGACACGTTTTCATGCTGCTCTTTCGTTAGCTTTCTACGTGCAAGTATTCATGCAAATAACAAAACTGCTCGACAAATTACCAGCATAAATGCATTGTAAGAAGAAACTTTACTAGCATCTACTAGAGAGCTGACAAAACTATACAAAAGATTCTCTTTTCGTTCGTTATAAAAGATTAATAGCAGCGGACTATTTTATGCAATAATAGCGAAAATAAAGCTGGTGATAGAAAGTGCAAAAAAGATGAAAATAGAATGAATTATAAATGACCCCTCTTTCATTCTCTGTCCATAAGAGAATGTTTTATAGTTTTGTGTTATTGTCTACATGAAAAGAAAAGCGCCCAAAATTTTACTCCTTCAAAAGAATTGTCACATGAAAGCGTTAAAAATCGATCTCTTTTTTATCTTGTACAATATTTTTTTCTACTATTCGGGCTAACAACCAGGATTTTCTCATTTCAAATTGGTTTTTGAATGCCTACACATTTTGAAACGCATGATTGTACAATATTTTTTCTACTATTCGGGCTAACAACCAGGATTTTCTCATTTCAAATTGGTTTTTGAATGCCTACACATTTTGAAACGCATGCGTTTGGTTGCATGCCATACATGACGAAACGATGACAGTCAATTCCGTAACACGTAATATATAAAAGACAATTATCGTGATTTCTGACCACATTTATTTTGTATTTGTATCAAACAAGCTTTACCAAAATACGCTGTTCCCTTTATGTTTGGCGTTATAATGTTATATAATACGTTTTCATATAACGGTGAGTTGAAATGGAAGAGGAATGTAAAATTTTGCACTTGAGTACTTGTGCTTTCCTTGATTTGGAAGAATATATTTACACAGCAAAGCTATATATATATGATATAGCTATGCATTATTCTACTTGTGTAAATAACTTACACTATGCTTTTGACATATCAGCCCAAAGTTTACCCTAAAAAGTTCAAAGAAAACCAATAAAGTGATCAGAAAATATGGAAAACATATTAAGGTTGGAATCAGATTAATAAAATATTCAGCAGGCAAATCAAGCTTCATTAAATATTTCATCAGATTATATCAATACGAATAGTCAGTTCCAAATGTAGAGAAAAAATATTTTAGATTGCCTGTGGCGTATAATATTATGGTATTTGATGTTCTCTGAAATATCAACTAATGAAGTGGAAGTAAATGAAAAAAAGTATTCTACGTCCTGACAGGAAAGCCAACCAATCAGTATTCAATCCATTTATTCCGTCATAAAAAGTTCATAGATGCTGCTTTTTGTAAATTGCTACAATATTTATTTGTTTTGTACAACGTGTTGGAAATAAGCAAAAGTAGTAAAATGGCAGGGATGAACTTTGTTAAGGCAAAGTCTATGAAAACCAAAATAGCGCATCAAATAACATACACAACTACCTAAATACGTACAGAAGGTTGCATAGCCTTAGCCTAGTTATACCTAGCTGCAGTTCTTTACATTATGTACAGCAAATGAAATATCAGATCATTGAACATTGGAATGACCAAAGATTCCTAACGGAACTACGTACATAAATAAGACTTACGGTTTCGAATTACGAAGCAAAAGATGTTGAGGATTGTTAAAGATCATAAGTTTAATATGTTGATGGTGAAAGTATAATATGTACATTAAAGTGGGAAATGTTTGAAGGGCATGGCACACTGAACCCTTTTCGTCTCAAATGCATATGTAATCGACATTCACACATATACATAGATGTGCTGGATACAGCGTCACAAGTATTACTAAACTGTTTGACGACTGGGGTCACCTAATCTCCGTTAAGCTACAAATCTTTTGCTAACCATACGTCACCCAAGTCAAAGTTGTAAAAGGGCGAACGTGTAATTGGAAAAAGAAAGCACACTATTTGTTGTACGTGCGTGAAGTTGCATGGGTTTATGGGTAACTTTTGCTTTTACTTCAAACATTCCACAACGCTATATACACACACTACCGTTTTATTTATTGACTTTTTGGCTTATGGCTTTTGTTTTTGTACGCTCCAAAAAGGTCCCCTAAGGCTTTAGTTCATACACCATTCCATTCCATAATAAATCATGTTGTATGTATACTGTGTATGCATTGTTGTGGGGGAAAGGCTTAAGTGCAATTGACAGCGACAAATGTAGGACTTTTTACTAGAAGAAGAAGAGGCCAAACAATACATGAAATACGGCCACGGTAAATGGTGATAGCAGACAGATTTGGTGCATGAACATTTCTACATACCATGCCAAATAACACGGCACTAGTAAATATAGATTTGGGGAATGTGTAAAACACATACATACGTGAACTTATTTTGGCGTTGCACTATTGTATGTGTAATATTTACTCAATTATTACTATAATATGGAATTGAGCAGGTGCAGATGGGGTAAAGGCTTGTGTATTTTATAAGAGAATATAGATGTAAACAAGTAAATTATATATATGATTTGTTTTATCATCCAGAATGTGTCACAAAGTTTACTTTTACTGGATTAGGTAAAACATTTTTAGCTACATAGGAATGGTAAATATCAGAATATGTATGAGAGTTTGAGAAATTTGTGTATAAATCAATATAAAAGAAAGTAAAAATTGATACTTTCGCAATTTGGAAAAAATGAAAGTACGTAGACAGCGGAGCTTATTTTTTGTGTACAATTGCTTTATTTAAATCATAAGTTTTATACCACACTCGCTTATAAATAATGCAAATCTGTCGAGACCAAGTGTCAAATGTCAGAAAAGTCAGTGCGATATATCGTAAAATTCGTATATAGGTATTATGTTCGATATTCCCGTAAAAAGACATAAAACATTCAGTTTGTGCTAAAAACAACCTAGTCAAGTCAACAACCTCACTGATAAGAAAGAAGCAATTAAAAGCACTAATCCCAAATTTACTACAATGAGTTTTATTCTACTACGTTAAGTAAATTAATCGCTTTCATCGAATTACATATTCTTTTTAAAGATACTACTGGAAAGTCTACCTGCGTATGTAATACTCTGCTCACCGCTCACCAACGACTGTTTTTCTTTACGAATAACATTATTGCTTTCTTAAAATGTATGTTCATGATTAGGTTAACAAATAGGTTTGCTAAAATCCGAATATTTCTGCTTATGTCGCGTCGATTAACAGGCAATGTATATATAATGCAACATAATAGTAGTTTGAAACTAATGCTTTTCCAAAACCTATATATTACAGCACGACACCACGTACACACGCTTTTGCGACATGCTCCATTACGATTCCATGCTCAAATGACATTTTTAGTCTTTTTCTTGAGCAACACGAGATGAAATTCTCGATAATTGGCACACACGTACCCAGCACCCACCCATCATCATGCAAGTTGCATGATGCAACCATTCATCCGTCTCGGCTTTCTCTGACATGTTTCTGCAAGAAACTATCGGGACAAATAATTTATGAACATTTATTGGTCGCCGTAATTGCTACTTATTGTCATATTAGCTCCCTGACATGACTCAATGCAAGTCAGACATGCACGCACGACTACCATAATGTGCCTATTATCCTTATTCAATTTTGTATTTGGTAAAATAACACAAAAACAACCCATCTTTCTATACAGTAGCCAAAGCTTTGTTTACTGTAAACTATTTTCTTCAACGCATTTTTTCTTGGGTAGCTCCATTCCTGTCTCTTTCTCTTTCTTTCGTTCATTCTACTCTTGCCCCAATCACTCCAGCAACTTTCATCACAATCACGTATTCTTTCCAACAAACATCGTGTAGATTATTATTACATTTGTGCCTTTTCCCCTATCATCATACCACTCAGCCTGTGAGCGAGGAAGAGTAGTGAGAGTGAGATTATGGCCGACTCGCTGACTGTCTGACAAAACTCGAAGCTAGCTTAAACAGAAAGCAAAGAAAATGTCGCATTGCTCACTTTCCAAAAGGCATTTTCTTTTAGGTACTTAATATACATTATACCTATGTGTCATATTATACATCATGTCGTATTTAATAGAAGTTAGCATGTTATAAAATTCAGTGGTGATGGCGGGGCAGTAAGTACTGGTAGTAGCAGAGAACCAAAAGATAATCAACATAACAGAAATACTTTCCATTCTCTACTTTTCTGCCCACAGCACCAAAAGCAGCAACATCATGACCAATAATAGTAAACTAAAAAATGTGAAATTTAGAAAACAAACTGCAGGATGTAGCATGCAAATATCTTACTACCATTTTCGACTTGTAAGTAGAAAAGAAAAATACAAAAATATTTATATTCACAGGGCATAATATTCCGTTTAACATATTTTTAAGCTAGAGGTAAACATTTTCATGAAAAGAATACTTATTATTGTTATTTTGTATTATAACTTGTTTGGCTAGATAAAGTAAAAAGGAAAGTTCTTGTGCCACACGCACAGGCTCAGGCTGTTGTGAGACACAGCCAAAGCTCTAGTAGTGCATTGAATAATTTTATGGCCATGGAAGTGGACCTGTACAAAGCAGAAGCGCCAAATTTGGGGCGCATGCTTTTACATAGACCAATTTTAGAAACATGTGCGTGCTTGTTACACTTGTAAATAAATGGCTTGTAGATATAGTTGTATGGTATGTGTATGTAGTTTCTAGTTTTCTGGTTTGAGGTTGTGTTTGTGTTGTTTTGTGTCTCTGTCTGTGTGAGCCAAAAAGCTAGTCTCAAGCTCAAGTCTCAGTCAGTCAGTGTATGTTTGTTTTGTTTTGTGTGCGGAGGTGGTGTTCATGACCATCTGATATTAGTAATTTTAGTTTGAGTTTATTGTTTATCTTGTGCTCATCATTATATTCTTCTGCGCCAACAACACTTATCAAAGGTTAGCCAACTTGTGTACCAACCAATACTACCAATCTAACAATTCAAGATGCCACAAGGAAAAATGAAAGTGAAGGCTAAATTGCCTACTGGGGCAAAGGGAAAAAAGGCAATATCAAAACCTAAAGATGTTCAGAAAAAAAGTAAGTTGCTTTAAACACAGTTGTCCTTTTTGTTGCTTTAATATGACTGAGTATAGATAGTGGCATTTAATTTAATCTCTATACAAAATATTATTGATAATGTGGGTTTTAATTTAACTGATAATTTATTTTGTTTTTGTAGATCGACCAGCCCAACCTAAAAAAGATCTTCTGACAGCGGCGGTAACGAAAGCTATTAATGACAGTAATGAGGTAGTGTTCAAACAAAAGGCAACAGTTGAAGGAAAAAAGTTTCACGTTGTCCCTACTGAGGAAATTAAACCAGGAACTTCGGTGAAAAAGGATAGCAAGATGGACAAGGGAAGACTCCCAAAAAAGAAATAATAATAGTTAGGGAATTAAACCAAATTTTTTTGGATTATTAAATTAAAAGGGTAATTGTAGTGTGAATATATGAACTTTTGTCTGTATTTAACGCATTTCGCTTAGATTTAATTTTTGAAAAATTAGAATGTATATTGATATTGTTGTCCTTTTACTGAATGAATTACAAATTTACATAACATATGTCACGTAAAAATATTGTTGGTTTTTTTACTTTCATGATTGATCATTTCATGTCAAACACTTGAATGCTTATATTCAGACATGTACTAACCAATAAGGCATAGGTTAAATGATGGAAATGTCAGTTTGTTTATAGGGTTTCTATTTATTTTTGAGACTACTTTTGAAATCACAATAATTTGGCTTCTTGAGCCTGAGTGATCGTACAAGTTGTAAGACTAAGAACAAAGAAAAGTCCATAACTTACATTTTACATGCCATTTTCTTTTTTCTTCCTACTTTCAAGGATGTGATGCTAGACAATGCTTTTCCCTAATTTTAATATATTTAATATGTAATATAAATATATCTTTACATACATCACATAAACATTTTTAGACATTCAAATGAAGGGAAGGAATCGAAATATATATTTACTTTTTTACGAACTTACTTCACAATGTGTTAAGATTCATTCGGTTGAAAGTATTATTGTCATGCATTATTGTGAGAATAAGATTCATTAGCAATATGCAATATCTTAATTTCTGTGCTAATTTTGAATTTAGCACTATCACCTTCACCAGCACTGTAGCACAGTGTATTTTCCCTAGCCCAAAGCCATCCTAGGATATTGCCAATTACGAACTTTCGGAAGGCATTAATTATTAAATGATTGAATATACATATTTGACAAAATGTTCTTCGTCAGACTTAGTAACTGTAATGCAAATAACTTGACTTACAAATAGGTATATATAAGAAAAAGGCTAATTAGAAGACTACTTCACTTTGCAGAAACTTGGAGTCAAACCAGCTCGTAAACTATGTAATAGTTGCGATACAATTAAAAGAAACTCGGTGCTATAACTAAAGGATGATGATGGACGTTAAATGAGGCTTATCTTCAGTGAAAAGAAAATATGCTTACCTATAGTCATCATCACAGGTACCTACAATATAATGTAGTAACTGCAGCGTAATAATACTGAGATCACATGAAAAATGTATCGTGCTGTAAATTCTTTAAGATAATATTGTGTGGAAAAACAAAGTCTTTTTTGAAACTTCATAGTTAAAATATTATTGACGGGTGCATTTTATATTTTTTCTTTCTAAAATTTTAGTAAAAATTGAATCGATAACCTGATGACTAGACTAAACTTTAAATATATGAAAATGTGAAAGAAAGAAAATAGTATGTATTATGTTACGGTTGAAATACACACGTGTAAAAGTTATCAACACTTAAATACTTTTGAACACCATCTACGACCTATCCTAGTGACTAGGTGTGGATAAATATTTATTATGACACTTTAAAAAAGACATGAAATGCTTTTTGTAAAACTATCTCTTTCAAAGTATTGAAATCGTCCTGATAAGATTTAAAGAGTTTATACTATCGTATGTATCTTCAGTCCTGTGCCTAACGGCATACTATTGTTGCCCAGTAGATTGCATAATATGATTTTTGTGGTAATAACGAATGTACTGTGTATGCCCGCTTCAACGTAAAACCATGAGCCCAATCGGGAGTCGTGACAAATATACTCTTCTAAACTAAGACGCTACATATTTTCATGTTTCCGATAAGTTGTGCTGGGACAGGGGAGATGAGGGACGAAAAACAAACCCACAAATCTCCTATTTTTATGCTTATGCTGCTGGTGTAGTTGCTGATGATGACTCTCCTCCTGGCTGTGCTTCATACAGACTGTTCATTGGTATCCTTTTACACTTGATATTAAGATTACGAATGTCAGCTTGAAGAGAATTACCTATTGGACACCTAAAAAGTTTTAAAAAGGGAAAGGCATCAAGCAACGTATGCATACAATGAAACTTATAATTTGGCACTGAAAGTTCATTTTTCAATGACTCACTGAAAACATTACTTACTTGGGTTCTATATCTACAGTATCAAGTTGTGAAGGTGGAATAATGTCAATGCCTGCCTTCCACTTTTCTACACCGTTCCACGCAATCATTACGCCGTTATCCGTACACAGTTCCTTTTCTGGACAAATAATTCTGTAGTTCATTTCTTGACACACTAGTTCAATGCCTTTTCTGACGTACTTATTACTGGCTACACCTCCTGAGACGACCTAAAATGTGTTAACAATATTAATATGAAATAAAAATGCATAAAATGATGTATATCGAACCGAAAAGGTTTGCTGTTTTTGAACTATCTACACATCTACTATCTACATCAAGTAAAAAATTGTAAATTTACTTACGAGAACTCGGTTCTCGTCTGGTATTAATCTTCGCATATCAGCGTAAATCATTCCACGTTGAATCTTCTTGGTTAAATGGGTCACCACGGCGTGCTGAAAGCTGGCACACAAATCTGCATACGTCGGAATAACATCTCCACCTTCACATTCTAGTGAATATAATACAAAATAAAATTCGGCATATAATGCTAATAAAACAGTGTTTGAGTACAATTCAAAATGGCCGTGGTCTCAACTCAACTCTTGGCATGTGTTCAACTTCATTTTTGACACCAAGGTATTTATAGTAATTTTTAGGATTTAATGATGCATAATGAATACGCACATAAGGAATGGCATAGGCACATATATAAATGCAAAAGCAACCGTCACGCTTACCGTATTTCCGTTCTTCTCGTAGAATATGGCGCAAAGCTATAAATTTTAACCCAGAGAAACTCCAATTACAATCCCGGTATTTATTCATTGGCGTGGGAAATTGGAACGCTACAGGGTTTCCTTTGCTAGCAAAATATTCAATTGCTGCTCCCCCTGACAGAACGGAGCCTTCCTTTAAATTATTGAGTTTCAATCTCCGAGCAGTCTATATAAACAAGATAGAACATGATCAAATCATATCAGACTGAATGAGTAAACACAAATCCGAGCATTTGAAATTAAAGTTTCTTAAACTTTTATTAAATATTAATAGTTAACCTTGTCGAAGGCTTCTCCAGGGGCATCATCAAGTGTGCTAAATTAAAATATATTATGAAGATGTACAAACATTGATTTTATTTTTCATTATTAAATTCATTTAACAGAAACTGAAATAAATGTTTACCTGCCAAGTATGTCAAAATCTTCTATTGATTTTGCCACCGTTAGAAGACAATGCCCTCCTGAAATCAGGAGGACTAAATATGGAAAGGGAACATCGTGTAACATTCTGCACGTTAGCGCATGAGCCTTCATATGATGTACTGGAATAAACGGTTTATTGCCTTGAATGCACATGTCCTTTCCATGCTTCATGCCCACAAGCAAACAAAGTGACAACCCTACAAACGTAGCATTATTGTCAAATTACATACGATATTTAAAGACTTGTTTACATGAAAGTAAATTAATGTGGCAAACCTGGCTTCACCGTAGTGGCAATAGCGTCGAGGTCATTAACAGTAACATTTGCTTGACTCATTGCATCTTTCAAAATTCTGGTAATATGCTGTTCGTGTAAATGCTTGGCTATGGGTGGAATAATTCCTCCATGACTGTAGATTTAAAAGGTGTCAATGATCAGAAATGAACAGCTATTTTTAACTCGTTTTGTTTAATAACTTACTTCAGGTGAATTTGTAATTGAGAGTTTAAGGCTTCCCCCAATATTTTCTTTTCAGTTGAGACTACTGCTGCACCTAAAATATGTGCACAAATATTTAAAATACGTATTTTGACTTGTCACCTTTTTATTTTTATCTCTTTATTTTGGAATACAAATAGTATAGCAATAGTATTTGTAGCAATTATCGTTTACCTGTATCATCAGCCGAGGTTTCAATTCCTAAAATAACCCCTGAACGTGTAATGCCACCAGGTCCAGAAAAGTGGGAAGACGATTGCACTTCTCGTATTTTATCATGTTCTGTCACAATATCATCAGGAGAGTCATTTTTACTACCGTTAGAAGTAACATTAAGAATGTCAGATATATTTTTATATCCATCTGATCCGTTTGATCGATTTATGCTGGCAGTTGACACGGATCGCAGCCACGGTCGTATTAATAACTTCCTCCCAGAATTTTCTGCACAACGGGGTGCTGTTGGGGACTGAATTACTAAAAATAAATTTCTGGATATCGCTCGGTATCTGTGCATCTGTACAATTTAACAGACAGAGATATTCAAGTCTTATAAAAATTGTTTACTTTTTATGTACCAGTATTGATAACATATTTATCGTAACTAACTACCTTTACACTGGTGTATTTTTCAAGCAATTTTTTCCAGTCCTGTCCTTTCGTGAATTATTCCTCAGTAAGTTTGCCACACGTACTCCGTATATACTTTAACCTATAGAAAAATATAACAACCTTTTATCAAAAACAGTTTATAACATCGGGATCAAATTCGGATTTAGAACACTTTTTGCTTGCCGAAATTCTTATGGTCGAAATGAAATAAGGATAAGTACCTGTATATAGGTACCTAGAAGTGCCCAGTTCTCAGAAAGTTATTTTGAGCGGTTGTTTTTTATAATAATCTATTTATTGATCACAACCTCGTTTATCAGTTATTATTTGCCATTATACTTTTTCTCATATACTCTTGTGCGAAAATTGCTTTTCCTCAGTATAATTTACTACTATAGATAACGTAGATTTTATTGCTACAGAAAATTCATGAAAAGCTCTGCACAAGTTGTCTACAATTGACAATCAACAGCCGTCATCATGATGAATAACATAATGAATGAAAAACGTGTAGCTAGTAGCTGGTGGTAAATTTGAGACTTGTAAAAACATTATTGCTAGTACAGTTTACTTGCTATAGAGCTACTACACCTTCATTTTAAACACTTTGGCAATAACTATTCTAAATCAGTCAGTTAAAACAAATTATGCGCACTTAAAAATGTATGCAAATAAATCAAATCACCCAACTTTTTCTAAACTTTGTGCTGTTGTGTAGTAGTACATATTTACAAACAAACTCATGTGGTACTTGCTGGGTGTATCAGGCAGAGCAGCAGCAGAGACATGTTAAACTGCATAAAGCACAAGTGCACATACTCCATTCCATGCAAGCAGTCAGTGTAAGTTTCAGCAAAAAAGAGAAAGGGTTGGTTTGAAGCCCGCGCTGAGTACGCTGGATGGTCTCAAAAAATTATTTGCTTATCTGATTGCTTTCTCTTGCCACAACTACAAAGCCTTCTTCTTACCAGTAAAATATTGAACATCTTTCCTCCATTTAGTATGCTCTACTTTTTTTTCTTCCGAATCCTTAAAAAAATTCCCAGCAGAGTCTCCTCTACCTTCTTTCCTCTTCTCGCTTTCAGCAACTGTTTCACAATTTCTCTTTTTTTTATGAGAAGCACAGCACACAACTTTCTCCTTTCCCTACCTTTCCAGCTTTACTGACTGACTGGTCGGTCTCGTCGTCACTCCACTCACTCCAACTATTCCTCAGTCCTCACACTCTCTTTTGCAGCAGTTTCCTCCTATACTGTTCCGTCTGCTTCTGCTTGTACAACAGTTTCTATTGTGCCAATGCCAATAAAGAGATCTCCTCACACTAAAGCATACCTAGATAGATTAAAGAGTCTTTTGGTCTTCTTGAATAGGCTTGTTTCATCGGAGACCAGCGTAGTTTTGCTTGTTAGGTTGACGTGTACTTCACTGTAGTAGGAACGGTACAAAACAATAGTCCAACTTTCACCATCTTTCACTATCATCAACTAAACGCTCAAAGCTAAAACCCATTATTTTCAACTATTCCACAGTTTTGGTGAATTGAGCTGTTGTGATGATGATGATGTGATAATGGGAACTCTCACAAATCAAAGTCAAACTGAATTATAGTTTATCAAATTCTCTTTTAGTTTTAAAGCTGTTTTGGGGAAATTGGATCTCCCCATTTCACCATTAAAATATGTATGTACACACAAAGTTGCAGGGAGGCAGACAGAAATTTTAACTGACATACAAAGTTTCTCAGATCTTACATTATTAGTGTATGTGATGTGTAGAACTGGAACTTTGCCGTCTCGCAACAGCTATGTATATATCTAGTTTCGTCCCTTTTCTCAGTTTACCTAAATATAAGTAAGTACCTGATGCTGATGCTTTTATTTTATCCAACTTTTTGCACGCCAAACCTGATGATAATTCGACCTTGCTTGTCTTGTTGTGGTGTCAATAATTGAGGGGTGATGTGTAAGTTGAGTTGCAGTTTTTTTTTGGCATCAACAAAGCCATGCACGTTTGCACGTATGTTGTATGTTGTGAACATGTACTACTACATCAGTTGTCATTTTCCCTTTTCTGTCCATTTTTCTAGAAAACCTGAAACAACACAAATAGATTTGAGAAAGATTCGGCTCGGTTGGAATTCCATACTGTATATCTGTCGAATGTAGAGCTGCATTCTTTCCGTACAAAAGTGAATGCGACGATAATAGCTTAACTGGTTCTTTGTTAGCCCCGCAACATTGCTTTCTTTAGAATTTCCAATGATTTTACTTTGTATATGACCTTTTCTTTGTTGATACTGTCCTTGTTTTCACACAACATGCCTATAATAACCTTTGCAATATTAGAGGAAATGAATCGTGAAGAAAAACATCTGGAAAAACAAATTATCTTAATCCAAGCTGGAAAAATTACATGTTCATGAAAAAATGATTTCACCTTTACATCGTTCATTTGTAATCGATCTACTTGTTGTGTTTCACCAAGTATATGCAGAGATTGCTTGGGTGGTTTTGTCAAAACAACTTTATTGTTTTAGATTGATGATCCGAAACTCGTCAAATGGTTAGTGTCTGGATTCTCAAGAATGAGAATTAAATGCAACATAACATTTGCCGTATAATGGTCACCATTGCCTTCCTGTACTACCTTCAACTCTCCCATTTTGGTAATGTATGCCTACCACAGGTTTAAGCATATCTTAAATAGGAATGGCTGTGAACATCGGACGAATACATCTCTGCAACTAAAATAAAATGAGACGTCATGAATTTTTAGTCCGTATAAAAACTTTTTTCATTATCAACAATGAAATAAAAGTTTTTTCTTCTTTTTTGGCATCAAAAAGAGGTCGTTCGTGTATGAAGAAACTGCAAATTGTGTGGGACACAGGGCTTCAAAACTGACGAAAAACGTAATCTGATTTTTTACACAAAAGATTCTGAAAAGAAAATCATACACCTACTTGTTCAGGAGAAGAAAAGAAATCTATATGTCACAAGCTCAAGATTTCGTGTTTCTTCGTTCATGAAAATTATGGAATGCTTACATAGCTATAGTAGAACAAAAATACTGAGGAAGAATGTAAGTAAAAAAGCTTTTGTATGATGTAAAAAATTGATAAAAATTGATATTATTACATACGTATTCATATGCTACCTAATTTGAGCATAGGTGTAGCAATAATAGGGACAGGGGCGACAATGTCCTCCCTGGAATTATCATGTCCCCCCTGAAAAAGTTGTGTCCCCCCTGGACACTAATTTGACAGTAATATATTGTAGAATTTCAATATAAAACTAAATTTTTCTGCTCGCTCCGCTCGCATCCTTCCAAGTTACATTTCTATTTGAATTCAATAATTTATTTATTCATGACTTAAGCCGTTTTATTCCCCCAGGAGCTTTAATTCAGTAAAATTAAAAGTTTTACTGTGATAAAACTTGAATTTAACATAAAATGTTCAGTATATGGAAATAAGGAGCCATGAGAGTTTTCACTATTTATGAAAGCAAGGTTGTGTGAATGACGTAGAATGGGTTTATCA
>JAHZMT010002963.1:0-11169 GCA_027743785.1 Sinhomidia bicolor
TTGAAATCCCGGAAAGTTGCTCCCGCTATTAAGTTGGCATTGGGGATTCCGGATGTTGACTCTGTCGAGTCTGGTCCTTCAAATTTTACCTTATGTTCCTGAGAAGTGTTAGATTTATTTTATTTTAAGTTTAACTGAGCTATCGAAGGTGGGAACATTCGTTTTACTGTTTTTCTACGTACTGCAGACTGCAGTGGTTAAAATAGTCATTAGAAATACGATACGTAGATAGTGTGAAACGGTATGTTTATAAAAGTTTTCATTAAACAAAACTCTATTTTGAATAGTTTTTAGTTTATTTTAATTTTAGCCATTTACAAAGTTTTATTATCCAATCGAATCGGCATTAACAATCATTATTTTAGAACCGAACGTACTGACAAGTAAAGGTAGGTATGCACTTTAGGCATTTTAGAGATATCCCTCGAAGTTTAGCCAGTACTTTTCCACATTTAATATTCACGATTGTCATCAAAAAGAATTTATCGTTGCGGAATTTTTATTATTCCGTACCCTTTAGCGTGATAGACATTATAAAGTAAATAAGCCAGGTTAGCTGTTACTAAAATATAGTCACTATGCGCATGTACCTACATCTACTATCTATTTACCCTGCCTGGATTGTATTTTTGTTTTCATTTTCTTATTCATAGATTTTCCATTTCTGGCGTGGGTATAAAAGTTTGCATCAGGAAAGTTGTATGTCGCTTAGCTGCTCGGTTAGATTTTAGATAACCAAAAGTTAAAAGTGGTGATCTCGTTCACGTTGAGCCAAGTAAAATTACATTATATGCATATCATTTATGATGAACATAAATTCATTCCAACAAATATTATAGAGTATTGACTAAAGTTATTTCAGATATTTTCCGTTTTTATTTACTCCCTTTTCATAAAATACAAAATTGCTTGGGATTAAAATAAAAACGATTTATTGTGGTTCACAGCCTACTCGTCATCCTCATCGCCACCACCACCTCCACCAGCACCCTTGCGAAGGTTCTTCCTCTTTACACGTCCAGCACGACCACCACCGAAGGGAGATTTCAAGGAGAAGTCAATGTGCTTTTGACTGTCCAATCGAACAATAAATGATGGGATGTTGACAACTTGCTTACGAACTCTAAGTAAACATAAAACAATACCTATTATTAGTTTACAATATTTCAGCATCATTAAAACTCTGCATAAATTGTTTCTTCTTTGTATGTGGCCGATGAGTCGGTCATGGTATCAGTAATCAAGCCGTCACTTTGACCAAAATATTAATTTAGCCAGGTCGCTTACATAAACATTTATTTCAAACGTTTACCAATTTACTGAACCTGCGAGAGTGAAACTAAATGACATGTTTAAATAATGAAATTATACTTACAAACAAACTACAAGTTGTAGCTTAACGTTCAGTACTGAAAGGGTAAATTCGAATCATTATGGTACGGCCTCATACAAGAGGTGTCAGTATGGGTATCATCATAAAAAACGGGCAATTCTACCGCAATGCAATTCTACAAATCATTTAACTTTCTAATATACCTTCAAAAAGACGCTTAGGGTCCTTCTCATCTAGGGTCAGCAGTTCACGAGCAGCTTTACGGATCTTGGCCAAGGTGTACTTGACTCTCCAAACCTCTCTCTTGTTTCGGAGACCATACTCTCCAATGATCTTCAACTCCTGGTCCAAACTAAGTATTTAAAAACATACATTCAAGTTAGAAAACTGCTTCCATAATTAACCTAAAACACTTATCAATTACTGTTCCACGTTACAAAACTTCACCATCTTCTCAACCCACTTTTTAGCGGTGCTTTTAATAATTACCTTGAGAAACACCATTAACCTCCAATTTAAATTTTTCAATTACACCATAGCGTACATATAAAATATGCATTGGCGTATGGTGTGCTCATCAATTAAAACCTTCACGTTAAGCACCTTGAACGCACCGGCTCCAACCTCCAACACCAAGAGGACATGCCTTTTTTGTGGCAAACAAATTGTTTCCACTTACCGAGTTTTTTCGAATGGACGCCTTGGAGTGACATAGGTCTTCCTATTGACCTGAGGGATTCGATGGTTAACCATCTTGACTACTTTTTATTTATTTTTTTATTGTTGAAATAATCGAAGAATTAAAAAACAATATTCCTCCTCCAACAAAAACACTACCATTCACACTTGTGCTACCGAAGTGAATGAGTGGTGCTCTAAAGCAGATACATGGCTTGCCACAAAAGCGGCATGGCATTTCTTCTTTTATTCATTTATCTGCCGCTAGAAAGCGCTCACTGCTTCAATGGTTAAAATATGTAGCAATGTAGCTCAACAAAGTGGAATGCTGTTGCTGCTGAATGGGGCTACTTGAAAATGCAAACTTTGGCTTTGTTCATTTGTGCAGTGGATAGTGGATAGTCAGGAAGGATAGTGCATGAATGTATCGACTTGACAAAATTGGAACACATTATAATAATGATACTTTATAGTTTGATTTTATTTTCATTAAATATTTCATCACATTAAATTATAAACATAAATCCTTAATCTACTTATTTCAGTAATTAATTAACTGTGCAATTATGTATATGTAAAAAAGCAAGTGGGTAAAAACGTTGAAGGCCATCGATGAAAATGAAAAAAATGTGTGTTCTTGATTTTAAGACCTAGACATGAATATATACTGACTTACATACATATTGTAACAACAAAGCATATCTTTCATCACAAAACTCTACGTCGTCTTTTACATAATATTAAGATTATTTTCAGTTATGCTTGATCTCTGACTTGCAGCGTAGGGGTAGGTATCTGAGGACGTGGATGTTGTACTTAAATTAGGGTTACTCGTCGACGGATACACGTTGTACACGAGACGCTCTTTGCTAAACGCTTTCAGCTTCCTTCTCCTCTCGACGTACTTGAAAACTGCTACGGCCACCACCACAAGAAAACTAATCAACTGAATCACAAACACCACCCAGATGAAGGAGCTCACTCCCCCTGATGCCGAGTTGCCTTCTCCTTCTGACGACACGTGTGCAGAGGTTTCAGCCCCAAACCCTTCAAATCCCTTTCCCGTAACAAGCGAGGTCACTAAATAACCCATTTCTCCTGACTTTGGTGATACAAAGCTTTTATTGTATTCAGCAGGGTTGTTCATCATGCTCTGCACTTGACCCAGTTTCTCATCTTTAATAAAATGAACGGGCAGCACATGCGTCACCATCGGCTCAATGTCATCCTCGCAACTTGACTGGGGATAGTAGGAGTCGGTGTGGTAGGCGAGGTAGCAGTCACAAGGTACCTTTACCTCCAATGCGCCGAAATCAGGGTGTTCCAGAATTTTGTCTTGTTTTCCTTGACATTTTAAGGCAACGCCTGTTTGTGGATGTCCTGTCACTAGCCATGTGTCTGGTTTCACTTGGTGAAAGCTGGGCAGCATTTTAAGCCCATCTTTAACATCTCGCCATGGAATACAGTCCATTTCACAGTATTTTTTAACTCCTTCCATATTCTTAGAAAATATTGCGCTTATACAAGGACTAATCATGTCACTTGTCCCGAAATTCTCCAGTTTGCACAGCGGAGACATTGGATTGCACTTGGATGCTTGAAGGACTCCAGATATCTTGTCAAAAATGAAGGTTCTAGGATCACTACGGATTTGGCAAAGTTGCCTGTTTATGACGCTGTTTCCTCTGTCGTCATCAAAAGTAAATGGAACTGACTCGAGCTTGTAGAGTGATGGATTTAACCCTTTTTTGGTGACTGGAATTTGAATGCGCACAATGAAATTCCCATTGTTTTCAACATACGAGCAATCTGTAATTGGCATCTTGTAAAATGCAGATGTTTCCTCCAATTCTATTGATCCCTCCAACTGATGCGTTTTAAGCAGTTGTCCCACTTGGGTCAAGCTATCAGTCAAATTTTCCACTTTCACCAGAGAACTCGGGATGAGATTAGAATTGCACGAGAGTTCCGCTTGACTCCATCTCTCTTTTTCTAGCAGATAAGCAACCAGCATTCCATTTTGATGAGTCGTCACTGCATTCACATAAAATGCCGGACTGAGCTTGGAGTTGGCTGCTCCCAAAAATGAGTTTGAAAATTCGCTCTCGTAATTTTTGTTCATATTTTTGAATAGCTGTTTGATATTAAACATGTAGTCCCTAATTGCTCGAGTGATGAGCAGCTCCCCCAGCGGACATTTTTGCAGCTTTTCCAAATACTCTTCAAAACCAAACTGTTGAGTAATCGAGCCAGGAAAGTGCTGCTGAATTGTTGAGCAAAAGTCCATACCCACTTTGGGGATGGATGGCCTGCTAGTCTTTGCCCATGCTCGAGGCACCATCTCCGCTTCAAATTTCTCCAGAAATCTCTCATAATGGAAAAATACGGGACATGTGTAGCTTGGCGCAAAATTGTCCGTTCTACATTTTTCTCTCCAGTCGCGTAGAGTCACGTCCAAGGCGCTTAGTTTTGGAACATTGTATTCGTAAATGACTGGAATGAAAGTTTCATAAAAAATGGGAGGGGACAGCTCCTGCAAGTAAACTCCCAAAGAAATGTTCATTCCGGTGTACGGAATGTAGGCAGTTGCGTTACAAGTAGCAATCCATGTTGAGGACAGGGCAATCAGCAAGGAGCCAACTGTCAAAGCAATCTTTTTGCAGGTTCGAGTTGCAGACGTTGTTCTCATTGTAAAGGTCACACTAATGGATCTACCAATGACAATTACAAATTATTAATAATGTTTTACAAAATTTAATTCAATTCATCTTTTTTTTATTTCTCAGTTCACTAACCAGATGCCGAAACGAGTAGCGAACGCCAGCACCACTCCTCCTCCGCTTGTTCCAAAGTTCAACTTGAGTTGACAAAAAAATTTGCAAGTTCACACGATTGCAAGCTGAAACAGGAAGTGCAGAAAATACGAGTATATATAATAATAATAATATATGGCTTGGGGTTTTTGTTTGTTCGTTGTTTGCAGAGAGTTTAGAGAGAGAGAGACAGGGTAAAAAAAATTTGGAGAGATGACAAACTTAACATTAACTGCTGCTGCTCAGGCAGTGTTGACTAAATGTACTGGGACAATGCTGTCATTCAGCCAGTGAGTAGAAAAGTGGAAATCACGTTCACAACACATCTACTGGTTTGTGAGTGTGAAATCAGAATCAGAGAGCATTATCAAGCGAACCGGAAGAAGGACAGTTTTTTGTGGAGTTAAACGAAGGGAAGCATGGATGCACAAGAGATGGATATGGATGGAAGAATGACGATCAAGCTTAAATGATGCTGGATGACGATGATTATTATTACAACTTGTTATTTCTGTTTCTGACTCTGCTCCTCTCTGTTCAGTGAGTCAGTACATAGCATTTTTGTTTATTATGTGCATATTTTAAAAGTGTGCACTCTGCATTTTATATAGCCTCACTTGTTTATTTCTCTCTCCAAATCCAGCAATCCAGTAGCAGTAGCGTATCTCTGATTTTCATACTTACAAACTCTCGTTGTACAGAACCCAAAATAGAATAAAGCTCTACGACTTTGAAAGTCGTATGCACTAGTTGGAAAAAATGAGTCAAAGTGTGAATTACTACGAACAATACGAGGGTTCATCTCTTTGCTTCCTAGTTTAATGTAAAATTATACAAGCATTCATAAATAAAACGTTGAGAATGCGCATGTATAAACTCAAAATAAAGTGCTTCTATTCATCAAAAACGTTGATTTCAAAGATTATGTTTACTGCTACGTACAACTCGACAAAGCTCGCCACTTTGACTTTGCGCTCTCTAATTTAAAGCATTAAAACAAGTGGTAAATGATATAACATTAATAATGAAGTTGAATGGCTTTATGATGGAATATGGAATAGAAATATTTTCAAGTTGGACAGCTTATATAACTATATAGCATATTAATAATAATATTATGCATTATGCATACATACCTATCGCCATAATTTCACTATCTATTCACGCTAACATTATAATTATTAACGGAGCTCTTCTCAGTTTGTGCTACAGCAGCAATGATTTCATTTATTTTGCCACTTACATTTGAAAAATAAATGGCTAAAAATGTTAATTTATTGGAAAAATACACTTTGGCATAAAGCAACCATTAAATTTTACGCACATAAAAAGTAGATACATTTGAATTTGTGTTTATTTTTATCCTTTTGCAAACGCAACGCGTTCATGTTGGGTCGTGATCGCGGAGTGAGTTTAAGTTTGTCATCGTCAATATCAAATTTTAACTTTCAGCAAAGAGCGGAACCAACAAGCCAACCCAACAGTAGCACACACGTCACGCACAGCATCGTATTATTAAACGCATGAATGTAAGCGTAATCTCTGCTGTAGTAAACTTGAACTTAAATGAAGTAAATTAAGCATTTCAAATGTTTGTTTCAATCAGTATGAAATATGCAGCAGCAAGAAAAGACCACCTCTCGTGAGTCATGCACACATACGTATAGGGGCATAAAAGGTACGTATTTGATATGTTTTAATGACTCCAGAGAAACACAAAATGCTTTCATATAATTTATTTCTCCACAAGAAAGTGTTTTTGTGTCCGACTCCATCCAGCTATAACTCATTTTATCATGACATGGCACATCAATTCAATATGGTTACAATTTTACATAATTTAATTAGTTTGACTCAACTCCAAAATCGGTAATAAATAATAGCTAATAATATACTTTTTGGGGCCAGTGGAGATGAATGCGTGTGATCGCTTAAACAAAACTGTAAACCTGCTATAAATTTTACGGGTTGAAAAGTCTATTGATGATTTAGTGGAATGAGTGAATATGACATATGACATGCCGTGACACATGTTAGCATCATGATTCATGAATTTTTGTAGTCATGTGAAAAAAGTAAGTACAGCAACAAGGTAGATTATTATTTGACATAGAGCCATGTCTGACTAGCATATAGCAAGGCTATTTTGAAAGTCAAACCGGAAGCACAGATGTAGGTAATACTGTTACATTAAATTGTCTATTGTTTAAATATCTACCTTGCTATAATTTTGAACTTTTCATCAAACTGATCACCGAAAACTGGTACACCGTATACTGTATACCGACCTACCTTACTAGAGAGGTAATGGGACTTTTGGACCTATTTGAACACAAACAACTTTTTATGATGACACAGGAATTGGTATAGAAAGGCGGAGACGACATGTGGTAAGATAATTACGAATTTATGAATTGTGTGAGGGTGTTTGTTGTTCTATTTATTGGTTTTATGCATGATAGTACATACATACATGGATTTATATGGGTGAGTAATAACTACGCCGAGCTCGTTCGGATAAGATTAATGAGCTGAAAATTGAAAAGAATTGAATCATGAAATTTATACGGAATTGTTTTTTAAACTTTCTTTGTGTAAGAAGATACTTTTATCTCAAAATAAAAAAATAACAATTTATTTGCGTTTCTGGATTCTATTAATACATGCTATAAATGTGTGTAAAATGAGTCATATTTTAATTCAAGTTGTTAATAAACGCGTTAATAACATCGTAACCAATTTGCTCAGCCCCAGCGGAAATGCTGAATGCGGATATGCTAGTGCCAGTGCGGTCAGACGAGTCTTTGGCCGTGTAAATGGCGCTCCCATTAGTTCCAAGTGAGAAAGGAGACGCTTGTGGTATTATCGGCGAACTTTGCCCAATGTTTGTAACATTCGCTAGATTTGTGATTAGAGGATCTTTGCTGTTCAAAATAAAGGAAGAGGATGGGTCCTGCATACTACCATCCTGTTGAGTAATACTTTTTCGGTACAAGGAATTATTTGTCAATGTGGCAGAGTTGGTCAGAGTAGGCGTCAACTCCACGATTTCCAAGTTACTAACGTGATCCTCTATAGAAACATTACCAACAGCAGTTGTCATAGCTGGGAATAATGTTGGAGAGCCAATACAGTCAAACAATGGGTCACTAATTTTTAGTTTTGAGCTCAGGTCAATTTTTGCAGTCTTTTGCAAAACTTGCTTTCGCTTTCTTTTCGAAGTACTAGTAGAGGCATCGGAGTAAGGAGCAACATGAATTTCTTTTGACTGCTGTTTCTGCTTTCCCTTGGATGATGATTTTCCTTGAACGTCACTCATTTTTGAAACGCATGGACCAACTACTTCAGGCGAAAAATGCTTTTCGTTGGACTGGTGCACACGGAGCAAATCAATCCTATAGAATTTTCTTGGGCAGTCCCCACATGCAAAACGAAATGAGCTCTCGCCTTCATGAACAACTTCGTGCAGTTTCAGATCACGAATATGCTTGTATGCTTTTCCACAGGTGGCACAAACTGCGGATGGTAGGGCGTCGTGACTTTTTGAATGGAGTCTGAGTCTGGACGCTGTTTTAAAACCTTTATTGCACTGTAAGCAGACAAAGCGCTTCTCTTCATCGTGAGTCTTTACGTGGATTTCTAGAGCGTCCTTGGAAGGAAATTTCCTTCTGCACTGCGAACAACCAATGCTGGTATCTCCTTGAACATGCTGGGCAACGTCATGAGCCTTAAGGTGATATCTTGTTCTGAATGCTTTCTCACATTTTGGACAGGGAAAGGGTTTCCTAGATTTACAACGTTACTTTTAACGTTAAATTTGCCACAAGTAAATGTTTGAAATAAGAAAGTTATCTTGGATAACTGACGGCTTACTTTTTCTCATGCATCACTTTAATGTGGATTTTCAGTTTATCTTTTAGCCGAAAACTTCTGTCGCATCCTGCGTGTGGACACTGATGGGGCTTAAAACCTTTGTGGTCGATCCTCTCATGCATTTCCAGAGCTTCCGCTTTTTTGAACCTTTTTCCACATTCTAAATGAAATGGGCAAAAATATTAAAAACTACAATCACAGCAAAATTATTTTTATACAACTTCAGTAGAAATTTTTGAATACCTCTACATGCAACTTTGTTGTCATCCCTGAGATGGGAAGCGTAATGTATTTTTAGTCCCCCAAATGACTTGAATCGTTTCCCACATCTGTCACAGGTATCCGTCGACGGTGTCGCAGCCGAAATCAGATCATCATCGTTGTCCGACGGCGTTGCAACTTCCAACGTAATCTGTGTATCATCTTTTGTTTTGCTTTTCGCTGATGTTTTTGTTTTCTTTCTTATTAAAGTTTTTTTCGTTGACTCATTTTTATTATTGTCTCCTTTTGAGCATTTCAAAACTGTCTGACCCTTTTCATTTTTCACAATGTTTGTCAATTTCCGTGTCAAACAAATATCCTTATCGTTGCTTAGACTGACTTCAGTAAAATTTGCTGTGCCAACTTGTTTCACTTGCAACAGTTTCATTGCCCTGTCCACACATTTAGCTAACACTGAGCTACTCCGCACCGAAATGGAAAGAAACTCACAATAAAGTCCGTACAGTTTGGTTAAAAAATTTGTGCATTTTAAGCACATCACCAAATCACTTGATAATATGTCACCATTGGCGTTTTCTACGCGATACAGTATTTTTAAAACATCGCATATTTTAACGCTTCCAATCGCTAGCTTATCAAGTGTTGCATGAGGAAGCTGACAGGTGATCACATCTTGGAGCATTTTGGAGGAGTCTTTGTCTCCTCCTCCCATGGACGCACTACAGTTGCAACAGGTCACAGGACTTGTTTCTGCAATTTAAAAAACAAGATTGTTCACTTATCCCCAAAATTAAATATCCTCTTTATACACGATTATTTAGTTGATAAATGCCAACCCATTGTATCCAGACATTCCATTGACGGCTGCAGTGACTCCAACAGTTGCAAATGAGGCTGTGACAGTTGTTGTACTGGCGAAATTGTAGGTAAAAGATTATGGTAATTTGACTGATGTTCCTCCATGATAATGAAATTGAAATTTTTTAACTGAACAACATTGGAAACAGGAAGAAAAAGGAAGATGGATCATCTGACTGACTTCTCTACTTGGTTTACTCAGCTGAGTTTGTGCGATAGGCACCGCGTATGTACGACAGCACGGGACAGATACCCAAACCCACCTTTAATATTTACATGCATACAAAACGCAAACATGTTATTGTTATTATTGTTGTGTGTATGTAGGTATGTGCACTTTGTAAGTTCACTTGTTTTTGTCAATTTGCTAAACATTGTTCAAACACTAATTAAATGTGAATCTCTCCTTAGACAGACTACTGTCTAGTCTGCCTACTCAAGAGTTTCTAAATTCTACACTTAACTCTAATGTGGCTGAAGCACAACTGACCGTTTTCTATTTTTCTCTAGTGATTGCCCGTTATTAATTGTTGAAAATAATAATTATTTTACAATTATTGTTAGCAAGTTAATCATGGAACCTTGTGTAGTTATTGCCAGTTCCTGTGACACAATCAAGGTGGATGACATTCTCAGGGGTAAGGTTGATACTGCAAACAGCAATTATTGACGAGTTAATTTACATGGCAAACGTGCTTGACGTTTTCATTACAGGGATTTTGGAGACTGATGACCCACCCGAACCGCTGTGTCTGGTGGAGGGTATACGAAGTTATCCGTGGCATATTAAAACCAAATACTACGAGGCAGACGTTCATGTGTGTGCGATGGACCAGAAGACAATAGGAAATCAGACATTTGCAGATAGTGTTAACGCAGTTATTTTATGCTTTGACAGTGCCTCGGTAATTTCAAGATTAATTGCAAAGCTCGAATAAAATGGAAATTGTAATAATTGACTACAATCAAAAATGTACACTGATTTTCCTCGCAGACCAATAGTCTATCTATAGCGGAACAATGGCTTGCTTTCACCAAAGAATTAGAAGCGGATGTTAAAATTTTGCTATGTGAAAGGTGCTGTGCAGAACCTTTTCAAGGAGGACCAAGAGCTGACGGAATAACCAAAATTGAAGGTAGAATATTAGATTGCACACATAGGCGTAGCAATAATAGGGACAGGGGGGACAATGTCCCCCCTGGAATTATTATGTCCTCCCTGAAAAAGTTGTGTCCCCCCTGGACACTAATTTGACACAGTAAATTTTTCGGCTCGCTCCGCTCGCTTACTTCCAAGTTGTATTACAAATTACATTTCTATTTGGATTCAACGTTTAATTTATCTATTACTTAAGTCGTTTTCTTTCCCCAAAAGCTTTAATTCAGTGAAAT